>KN834848.1:131312-162051 GCA_000827265.1 Collybiopsis luxurians FD-317 M1
CACTCACTGCATTGCAAATTCCCCCTTCCCATAGGAGGTGAGTTCTTCATCTCCCATGTCCCTGGAAATCAATCTCCACTCACTGCATTGCAAATTCCCCCTTCCCATAGCATGTGAGTTCTTCATCTCCCATGTCCCCTCAAAATCAATCTCCACTCACTGCATTGCAAATTCCCCCTTCCCATAGCAGGTGAGTTCTTCATCTCCCATATCCCCTTGAAATCAATTTCCACTCACTGCATTGCAAATTCCCCCTTCCCATAGCGGGTGAGTTCTTCATCTCCCATGTCCCCTTGAAATCAATCTCCACTCACTGCATTGCAAATTCCCCCTTCCCATAGTTTGTGAGTTCTTCATCTCCTATGTCCCCTTGAAATCAATCTCCACTCACTGCATTGTATCCAATGGTCACTTGATAAACATTGCCCTTTTAGCCTGTAAGTTATTCATCCATTGTTCCTAATACTTTAAATGATCCTTACTTTTTGCCAACTTCTTCTGCATAGTATGTGAAGTCTCTCCATGTGTTGCAAAGACTCTTAGCTGACAGAGTAATGTGCTCTTCATTCCTCTAGTTGGTATGTTGTTCTTCCCATGTCATTGGAACTATCTCCTGGCTAATTTTGACTTTTTGAAACCTATGCCTTTAGGATGTGTGTAATTACAATTTATTCCATTAAATACCTTCTTACATCTTGGGACAATTCTGCTTTCCAGCTGGTAATTTTCTCCCTTTTCTTCTTAATTCAATTTTGCTGATTATGATCATATTCTCCTTTTCATCTCTTCCTTCCAGTTTGTATGCTAGTCACTTTCTATTGTTTGTTGCTTGGCATGGAACCATTCTCTATTTTAGTTCAATGTATGCTCTTTGGTGTTATCTTCCTTCCTCATCTTCTCTTTCTTAATCATTTATTTACTGCTAGCAACCAGTGAGCAACCATTTGCCATTCACTAGTCTTCCAAAAATTTCATTCTGAGGGTCCACCTGTTTGTCTGCTACAAAGGTAACTCTCTGTCTTTCTGTAAGTGTTGCCATTTTATGAACTTAAATATGTTGCTGCTCAGATTCCAAAGGATGGTCATGAGTATACCTCTTCTGCCCACATTTCTGAGGTCATTGAAGGTGACAACAATGACTGTGGTCTTCCTTATGTCTCTGAGCCAGCTGACCTTCCACAAGATAATGAGTGTGTAGACACACAAGATGCAGATGTCAAAGGTACTGGAACTTTGGACACAAAATTTGGCAAACTTCATGATATGGACAAAGCTTCAGTGGAATGTTGTCAGCAGAATAGCATTCTTGATGCTGCTTCCAATCTCCATATAGCCAACCCCATAGAACACAATACTGAATATGCAATGTCAATTATTGCTGATTATGTGTGTGCTCAATATTCATATTGTTATTCTTTTTCAATGCTTATTTAGGTCACTGGTCTGGTTGACAACATGCAAGTTGAGCTCAAAGAGGTTGCTCGAGAGCTGGTCCCATCAATGTATGGAATTGATCAAGTCCCAGTTGCCAATAACCAACGTAAGGCATTTGTTGGAGATCTGCTGGCTCAGTTGAGTTATATATTTCCTCGAACAATGGTGGGTGTCTTCAGCACCCTTTGTGGATTTGCTCTGATACTGGCATTCAGGCTATTGATAAGACAACCATGCAAATGAATGAACCTTACCGACACCCAGCTATTGTTGCTGTTTTGCACCAGTATTTCTTTTCTGGAGATGAATCACTTGAACATTGTTTCCTTGATACATTCCTGTCAATCAATGAACTGGACAATGCAAAGGAAGTTCCTCAAGCTGTGCTAGGCCTTGTCTCAGTTGCAGTAAGATCCCTTCTTTTTCTTGTATGGTGTCAAGTTTCAACCATTTTCATTTTTGTATATTTTTCTAGATCTACGCTGCTCTTCAAGAGTGGAAAGATGGGAAAACTGAATGCCAGTATGACAATTTTGTATTTGCTGACTTCAGAGATGAGTATGAACTTCACATGAAACTCATTGAAAGGAAAATCCTGAGGTCAGATGGATCAGGAAAAGGGAAATATCACACTCTCATGGCTTGGCTGTACCATGAAGCTCAATTGTTAGTTCTTCTTAATTACTCTGAGTTGCTATTAAAGATATTGTTTTAGGAGTACTGCTGTGGATGATGGATTGCCTGATTTGGACTTTGATGGGATGGAGGGTTAGCACTTTAGTTTTTTTTTTTTGGAATGTCATATCTCGATGCAGTTTATCCTCTCAAACAACTTCCATATACACTCTAAATCCAAATAGTGAACATTCTTACAAACTGGGTGTATTATAAATGTAGTTACACCATTGAAGGATATTATGACAAATTTGAGAAACTTATCAAGTTTGGTGTGCTCTAGTTGTTGTATATGTACAGATACAGACTTTGACCAAATATCAAGTCCAAACCAATGGCACCTGGTCTGAGGTACCTGATGCAACAATTGACGAGTCTTCAGTGCTCGAACCTTTCTGCCACAACAGCAATTTTTACTGGACTTCAAGTGACATGCATGGCCTTCAAAGTGGCAAACCAGTGAAGAAGTGTTTCCAGGAAGTGTTGTAGATTATGGGTTATGAGTGGGTACAAAAATGATAAGAGAACTAATATTTGCTGGCTCTCATTCGAGCCTTTATACCTAAGTACAGAACTACTAGAATATTCCACAAAATGCTACAAGTTACTAGGTGATTAGTAATGAGCCTATATTCAGTGCATCTACTATGTACTGCATTGGCACATACCATTATTAACACATGACATCATTGATCCACAACAGGAAGTCCTTAAGAGGGCTTTCTCTGCACAACTTGTGGGACCAACAGGTATGGTCTTGGCCATGGTGAACAATGACTTGGATCCCACTCCAACCAATGCACTTCTGAATGGTAAGTGCCCTAATATCACAATTAACTCTGCTTCTGCAGCTACCTATGAAGATCCTGATTACTGTCTCTTCTTTGACAACAAAGAGTACAGTATGATGCTTGAAGGGAAGTGGGTTGCTATTCCCCCTGCAGAGAGAGTGTAAATAATGTAACCAGCAATCATTTGATAACAACCAAATAAAAATCTAGCTGTAGTGTTCTGTATCTGTGTACAACAAATGTTAAATGTATGTGTACTTGAAATTAAGTGATAAGTCCTAAGTCCTTTCAGACCATGCTGTTAAATTGTGAAGTCGTTGAATTGTGAAGTTGACAGTATCCTTGGTGCTGTGACTTGCCTTGAACCTTATTATTGAATCAGTGGCTGAATTAGGGTAGTATGTGTGCCTGCATCTGTCAAACCGGCGAGCAGAGTATACAGAGTATACAAGGCAGCTTAGAACATGCTTGAAACTTTGAATTGACATGCTCAATGCTTCGAACTAGTGCCTCAATTCACATGTCTGAGAGCCTTCCAATGCACAGCTACCTTTGTAGAAAGTGATGACCTCTACTTTGCTACCATAGCAAAGGATAAAATCTTCTCCAGAAATACAAGGATTTTATGAGTGGTTTCACAATCCGATACAATCCAATTCAAGTGGTCTCGGGCCATCTACATGCTTCTTTGATGGAATCAAATGGTACTCATTGACTACTCTGTCCTACCGGTCAATCAGAGCTCTACATTGCAAATCTGGCAACTACCAAAGGTGGCTTGGCTAAAATCAAAGGACAACTCCTGACGACTCGGAACTGAAAAAAGCATGATACATGAAGAACCTCGAAATAGCAACTTCGAGGATCTTGACAGAGAAGACAAGAATCTTCTCAGAAACTCACCGCTGAAAGAACCGCGATGAGAATGGCACGCAATGTCTCTAGGACAGCTTCGAAAAGGGTGGCAGTCTAGCAAGGACTTCGATTGAATGCCAAGCTCCGAAAACTATTCTAGAGGTATAGTATCAGAAAAGTTAGATTTTTTTCCAGATTCCAAGCGGAGCAAAATAGGCAATCAATTTGAGTCTCAAGACCAGTGACTTACTCTCAACATAATGGTAGAGTTGATGTGTGCCCATGATTCCTGCGACTGGAGCGGAAATGTCTAGTTGTTCACCGAAGCTTCGGCACATTCTAAGCAATCATCTTGTAAGTCTTAGTAGAAGAGGTGTTCGAGAAGGGTCAGAGATATCCGGTGCTATCCGCATGAGGCAGAAGACAACTATCCCAAGTGAAGTTCCCTCCACCTCCCAAGGATCTACGGTGATTTCCATTTAAATTGATATGCCAAGGCATTCTGTCGATGTCAGAAACGTAAAGTAGTTGGCTTAGTTGCGAAACTGTAAGGTATATGACACTCAGCTAGGTATAGAGTAAATTAATGACAAGTCAGTATAATATTCATGATAGCTTTCCATTTTTCATCGACTCAAGAGGTCCTTTCCATCGATCTGGTCACTTCAACAGTATGTTCCCAAAGTCTCCTCCGTGACTCGTCGTTGCCGAAATATTTGGCCATTCCCATATTGTCTCCATTTGCATCGATACGCCATGAACCAGGTCTCGATATTGTACTGAATAGTCCATGCAAAAAATATTCCCCCTCATCATCCTGCAATCTTGAAAAAGTGCGTACAGGCTGAACTTGCTTTTGACGATTGGACCGGCGAGACGGATGAGGAAGGAAGTGGAGGTGTAGGCACCGTTGGTACGGACTGGTCCAGGGTTGGCATGTATGAAAGCAACAGAGGGATAGCAAGAGGCAAATGACTGAAGACAAGCAAGTTAGATGAGACAGTGTACCTAAATCGAAGACTCACTTCAACCATCAGATCATTATATGTCGGAGCTTTGAGCGCTGCCGCAAACACTGAATATGTCTTCTTCAAGCCAAGATCATCCACATTAGTTTTCCTTCCATTTCCCGGCGCAAAGACAGACAGCGCCTTTGCATCTTCCCCAGCTTCTTTAGCCTTGACCAGTGCAGGAGCCAACTCGTGCATGAATTTCCACCGCGAATAATAATGCACAGCCAACTTTTTATTGATTCCCTCCCGAGTTTCATCTCTTCCGCTCATATTCAGTATTCCAGCTGAAAGCACAAGAAAGTTGATCTTCGGAGTGCGCGTGAGCAGTTCTTTGGTTGTCACTTGCACATTCTTCATTAACGAGACATCTAAAGCTATGAATTTGTGTTTGGCAGAAGGTAATGTTGGTCGAGGGAATTTTGAGATGATCGATTCGGCAGCGGCACGGTTTCGGCCAACACGGATGATATGTGTGTTTCCCTTAGTATGTCAGGCAAATTCCTCTGCCATTCCTTGCCCAATGCCTGCAATGAGGGCTTTCAATTCGCAGTCGGAGAAATTAAGAAAATGATTCTTGCTGACCTGAAGTTCCTCCCACGAAAACAGCAACTGGGAGATATGATGGGGAAAAGGCAGAGTTTAGAGCTCTCACAGCTGAAACAGAAGGAGCCATTTCGAATGAAGAAGAAAAGATAGCTTGAGAGACATTGTCAAGGTCAAGTTATAAGAACCGAATCCTGGCTGGGCTTATGCGGCCTTGTTCATCGGCTATCAGTTGTCGGGCGCTGTGCATGGATAATAAAATCGGTATGAACATACATAGATTGACACTTACGTTGCGCCTACTGAGTTTCCAGCAGATGATTTGTATCAATAGATCTTGCAAAAGAAAACATAGCTAAGAAAAGGTCAAAGAACGAATATGTCAAATCATTGTCCCATTCTCCAACTTTCGAAGAAGCTTGTAAATCTCTTCCCTCACCTCTCGCCTACGAAACCTCATCACTATCTCTCGTATACAACCCCGAACATGTGTGATGCTAAATCGACAGAGTCTCTAGTATCAGGAACCCAGCGTGACGAAACCATCTCAATGAACGCGCCATCGTCAAATATCTGCCCGCCGAAATCCAAGCCGAGGTGACGAAGACGCGGAACGAGGGGTCCGGCGGAGGCTGTAACAAGACGGAGTATGTATAAACTATTCCTCATGGACCGTGCCATACTTCCTTCCTTCTTTCTCATGAGGGCAACCTATTAGATTTTCGACTGGGGACAAGCTTATCATCAGGTTTAACAGAAAGCTTGTGATTATCAAGCAGACCATGCGAAATGCTTTCTTTGCAGACAGTTTCCAATACTCCCCAAAACCGCACTGTAGATGCACTAGGCTGCATTTTACTACTGTTCAAGGTTATTGTCAGTGTTTAACCAACTGGTAGCTCACCACCTTTTGCCTTAGACGTTCCTATTACAGATTCACATTTCCCTCAGTAACCTCTTCGGAGCCCGCGCCATTGCATCTCCGGCAAAAGTAGCCCTCCAAATCCCGGTAAATAGTACCTGGAATTAAAAATTGCTGTGCATCAACTTCTCCTTCAATCATGCGACTCCTTCCGAGCGTTGTCCTGTCGCTCCCACTTCCGCCGTCTCTTTCCTCAGCAACGTCTTTTTGACTTTCGGCCAATTTTTCTTAAATTCTACTAGACTTAGACTGTGCACACCGTTTAATTTACCGTGTATTGAGTGATGTGCATTTGGCGTTACTGTCTGGATAACGCTTTTCCGAAATTGTTCGAGTGGGACTCCGACGGCCCCGAAGGACAACTGATTGCTGTACTTCTTTTCACTCATTACAGTTGCTCTGGGCAAGTTGTCTATCTGATTCTGTTCTCTCCATTTTGCTCTGCTCAGCGGCTCGATCCTTTTGATGTTGTTTACCTATTTGCCTGTTTAAAGCGAGGAATAACCTCCTCTGCAAGTTCTTCTAGTCGAATTCAAAAATACAGAATTCACAAAATACGTCAGCTGCCATGTCGAACATATGGTGCCATCTGAAATGCTAGAGAATTTTCTGAGGCAGATTTCCTTATGTGTACCTCGTATTTCTTTTGTTTCAATGGCAACAGACTTAAAGCTTAAAGCCTCAATCCGGAATGGGCAAGTTGCATTTCTCCCCTAACTCTCAGCCTGTGGATCGGGCCTTGAAAAGCACCGACTTACAGTCGTTCATGCGTTCCGAAACCTTGCTGGTCCATAATAAGAAGGAAGAAGGGGACCTATATTAGCCGGAAAGTAACACCAACCCCCATCCTCACTCGTCCTTCTGTAACGACACGATACATGTCTTCCGCCTCTGGATCCCTTCTCGAAGCTGTTCATGCTGCTTACGCTTCCAGATACTCAAGTCGTAAGTTGTCATAATCTCTTTCCCGCCGTCTGCCAGGTTTGACCAGAATCTATCTCAGTTTCTGCTGGTATCATCGTCGTTTTTGACCATCGTCAGGATCCGTTATTATACTTTTCAAAAAATGCGACAATAACTGACGCATAATGACTTTAGTCCTGACGCTGGATAGGGAGGTATGTGATTGGATTGCTCTTTAACCTGAGACTAAGTCGACAGTCCAGATTGACTTAGTCTGGGTGAGCACATTGCATAGATGTTCGATAAGCAACTGCTAAACCGCTGCATAGAAAAAATCGCGATCGCTAGGGAAATTTCTATTCATCGTTGTTCGTAGTCTCTTAGTTCAACTCACCACCCCAAACGTTGTCTTAGCTGTTCAGATCTCTAGAACCGTTATTATGCGCTGTCCGCTGTAGTGTGAGTAAACCATGCAATGTCTTTTTCTGGATATTCCTTGACACGTCGACAGGGTTAACAACTACTGTGAATAGTGCCTTCTTTTCAAGTTCCAGTGTGGTTGCTGAATCGGATTCTGTAAAGTTCTACTTTCACCGAATCTGACAGATCAAGTAAGTCTCTTTTCTGGATATAGCTTGAATGCCGTCGAACACGCATGCTCTTCAGACGTGAGCACCTGCTCTCGATTTACTCAATATATCTGAGAGTCGCATGGAACGATAATTCTTAACTCCAGTTGTATGTCCACCGTCACACGAGGTCCACGCTCCACGATCTGACATGAGGTACAGGTATACGATTCTACTATTGGCAAGGATATAGCGGCGCTATCACTTGTATGATAGCAGAATGTAAAGTCTATGCCTGACGTTCATTGGCTGTCTAACTGAATCCATCTATCTATAGCGATTCTGCAAATGCGGTTATATGCACTCTACTCTCTAGATAAAAGAATTCTTTACCTGATGATCGTGTCATTCATTCTCAGCACCGTAGCTTCTATCACGATCGTCAATTTTATCCTGGCGAACCTTCAAGGTTCGTCCCTCCCTTTTCCAGACTCGTACTCCTCTCATATCTTTTTCAGCTGCAACGCGCCTGATACCAGGTTTCTCGTTCTGCTTTCCCGTTGTCATCCCGCCCTATTTCTATGCTCTCTGGATTCCAATGCTTGCATTCGAGACGGTCTTATTTGCTCTTGCAGCCTTCCAAGGCTTTCGGACCCATCGACGCAGTAATTCCCCTTCTCATTATGGGGAGCCTCTTTTCAGAATCTTGATCCGGGATTCTGTTATTTACTATGTTATGTATGTCAGGGGCATTGACTGATAAACCCTTTACTTATTTGCTACCTCTTGCTTTTCCAGGCTTTTCGCCACCTATCTGACTTGTGTTCTGGTCACGGTGATCAACGTAAGTACTACGTAGTCTTCTCTGATGCTTTGTTAATCTCAAGAAAATTAGCGAAAGTTTTTCGAAGTTCCTATTCCCTTTGCACTGGCTTTGTCCTGTGTGTTCGGAAACAGAACGATCTTGAATGTCAGGGAGTTTCACAGCGAGGTGCATGGTGACAAGATGCCGCTTGCAGGATCCAGACGTCCTAGACTAGATCATCAAGTAAGAAAGACGCCAGGGCCGATCTCCAGTCAAACGTATATATTGGAGGATATGAGGACTACCTCGACTGGGGATGCATTTTAAATGGTTAGCCCATCAACAGCTCAGAGCATCTAGTTGTTCCTGCAGGAACTCGCTTTAATCCTTGGGCTCTGTTGATTCAATTATCATTCTGGCCGGCATGGTTTCTCCAAATACATACTGTATATGATTGGGCTGTACAATACTATCCAGGCTCATATTGGAACAATCGTCACTGTACAGCCAATGCGCTTGTCAAATGCGTTGAGAATCTATTACTTTATGTACCAAAATAGTAAGATAGGCTAATTATTCTTCTACCTAGTACCAGCAAGCATCAAACCCTCTTGAATGAAAATCGGTGCTGCGTGCGATCCAAATGCTCAGTATTTCATTATCTCCAACAGTTTCCGAGTCCTCAGAACCTTCGATGATATACAAAACTCTCCAGAGAAGGACGTAGGAGTCGATACCCAGATCTGCGCCTATGGAAAATTGTAGGTTTGAAGATTCACAATTTTGATTCACATGCCGAAGTATAGAAGGTGTCTCGTAGCGAAAAAAATCACGGTGTATGCGCTGCCCGGTTGCAGCACCGTTGCGGGTGACAGTAAGATAATCAAATCAAGAGAAGAAGAAATAAAATGAGAGACAACTCCCGTGCTTCCCACCACTCGACAAGCCCTTGTATCTGCTGCATATCATCCTCACGCCCACTCTGTCCCCTTCCAACTACTCTCAGCTCCCCTCCTCCTTCCTCCTTCCTCTTTCGCTCTTTCCTCTTCCAGATCCCACCCTGCTACCCCGACCATGCTCCTCCTCTTCCTCTTCGTCCGCGATGTATGATGCGCTATAACGGACATAAGATAACTTCAGACAACTCAATCTACGTCCTTCCCCTATCTCCGATATCTTTCTGAATGGAAGATCCTTGCAATTGAAGGACAAGTGGTTTTATGTTGGGATTTAGCTCCAATCTACCACGAGAGATATCTTGGCTGTATACTACAATTTGAAGCTGGTTGATGCATGGGGATCTGCCGTCCTCTCTTGCTCCCCGCAATAAATTTGCTAGGATCAAATTCTTGGTTTGCACCGTTCCAATCACCAATCGAAGTCAAGCGTATGCCCCCTGGCCTTCCGACATTCGAGTATCCTGCAGTCATTCTTGTTCAATGAAGTGAAGGAGGAGCATGAAGGGGAGAGATGGGGGCCGATGAAGCTGAGTCAGTACCAACAAGATCCGGTAACACTTTGAACTTAGCAGCTCAAGGCCTCAGGAATCACCAAGTATGACTCCGCCGACTCATTCTAATGGTACGCGAGCTACGACTCCGATTGTGAGTACCACTTCAAAAGTTTAGACCGCGTCGACTACTCCAGGTAAACGTTCTTTTTTGGATCCTCGTCCACCATTGGGGCTTCTCCGAGTCCGAATATCTATGGCATAGTCCTATCATTGCGGTTATCGACCCAACCCTTGACGTTCAATAAGCTTGATCACAGAGATGACTGTCGTCACCGGGAGGAGAGACACATTTGTTGGTATCAGTTCTTGATCATAGAGATGTCCTTCATCACCGGGAGGAGAGCCACACTTGTTGATATCAGTTTATCTCCCGATGGAATAGATGAAACGCGTCGCGTAGACGCGTACACCTATTCCAAATTTAGCTCGGCGCGAGTCACATGACGGTCATACATACAAAACGCCGATGTACAGTAGCGTAGTTCGCGGCTATCCACCATATTCGCCGCCACAGGGCTTGCCTGTAGATCCCTCGGCCCACTCCACCAACAATCCTGATTCAGAGTCTGCTCTTTTTTTTTCCATCCAAATCCTTGGCAGTTATGTTAAACAGAGCAGCATTATCAATGTCCCGACCAAACACCCATCTCACCCCGTACAAGGCCCTACATCGGTTGGCTGCCAATTGTGAGGTAGTTAAACGTTTCACCGCAGGTGAGCGCGATCGAGATGATCTTTTTTATTAATTGTGACTACTCCAGAAGCGCCACAACCTGCGTAAGGGTGAGTACCCTCGAGACAAGTTAACTCTATGGTTGGACGTGAGGATGCTGGTAAAGCTAGTGTACTCTTCATGTTTTTCGTTCGCGTAGTCTTGTCGATTCGAAAATACATCCGGATTATTATAACTTGACGGAGTGAGAAAGTAAAAGAATTTTCCAAGCCTATAGTCTGCCTGATATCGATGGGTTGGGTGTATGCCACCTATTTCCTGATGGACCGTCAATTTCATTTGGATCGAAACTGTTTGCTGGCTGGGGCGAAAGATACCATCAGATTATTCAGGGGACGCACACCTGCCACACGCAGTTCGCTTAACACGATTATCCGGTATTGTACACAGATAACGATACTCTGTGTTTCAAATTTGCTAATTCCGTTCTAACAACGTTTCACTGTGATGACTGAGCTAGGATGAGCAAATAAATCCCATATTATAGCACCTATCATAGCACCTATCATTCTCGTGTCAGAGATGGCATATTCGTAAACCAATGCATCGCCACCGGTCATCAAAGAAAACACAGTCGAATTGGTTGAAACCTTGTCCGTTCAAGAGTTTAAAAGTAATAAGAAGGAATGTTGCCGCTATCTCAATCTCCATCTGTCGACAAGCGACAGCATACCGTTGGGCTTACTATTCCTCCCCGTCCCTCCTTGCTGATATGTCATTCATTATTGCTCTTTTTCATGAGGCTGTTCATGCTGCCTATGTTTCCAGATATTCCAGTTGTAAGTCGTCCGAAGCTCTTCTGTTGCTTCATTCAGTGTAATAACTTTTCCAGTGGCTGCCGGTGTTATTATCAGCTTTGACCATCGTCAGAATATTTCAATCCTTTTCTCAAATTGCAAAACGCACTTACACTTGATGACTTTAGTGCTCACACTAGATAGAGAGGTATGCACTTTTATTTTTTCTTGTTACCCTAGCGCTGATTTAATGCTCCAGATTGATCTGGTTTGGGTGAGCATAATTCCGCAGTGAATTAGTTCCTAGTGCTGAGCCGCTGGGTAGAAAAGTTCATGGTCGCTTGGGAAATTTCTGTTCTTCATCGTGAGCATGCTTTTTATTGATTCCGTCGGCAAGGATATCAAATAAACTTGAACAAATCTTTAGAATCGCTATTATTCCCTGTCCGCGGTCTTGTAAGTCAAGGTTATAGCCACTTTTTGAGGATGGTCGTCTTATGATATGCATTCTTCCACAATTTGAAAGGGTCAATAACTACTGTGAGTTTTTTCTCTTCCTTTGCATTGTAATTGGATCGTTGACAGCGGTTCTGTACAGTCCTTCTTTCGCCGAATCTATCAGATGAAGTAAGTCTATTCCTGGTGTGGCTAGATCCCTTCTGACGCCACTCTACTTAGACGTGAGTTTCAATGCTGGCATTGCTCGAGCGGTTGACAAACACCTCACTCGATGCGCCATGATTCTAGCTGTACGTGGACTCTGCATGAATATTCTTCTTGCTCTGACATGAGGTACAGGTTTGCGATTCTATTACTGGCAAGGATATAGTGGCGTTATCGCTTGTATGATAGCAGAAGGTAAGGTTTAGGTCTAGTGTTTATGATGCCTGATTTTAACTCCCTAAGCATAGCGATCCTGCAAATGCGTCTATACGCGCTATACTCGTTAAATCGAAAAATTCTTTACTTAATGATTGGGTGTTTCATCCTCAGCTCCGCAACCTCTATCGCAGTCGTTAACTTTGTTTTGGCAAATATTCAAAGTCCGGTCTTCTCCTGACCCTATCTTTGCTCTTGCCGCTGAACTCTCGTCCCTTTCAGCCGCCTCCCATCTGATACCTGGTTTCCCGTTCTGCTTCCCCATCAACATTCCTCGGTATTTCTATGCTCTTTGGATTCCAATCCTTGCGTTCGAGACGGTCCTATTCGTTCTTGCAGCATTCCAAGGTTATCTGAACTATCGACTCGATGGCTTTGCCTTCCGCTCCGAGGAACGACTCGTCAAAATTTTGATTAGAGATTCTATTATTTACTATGGCGTGTAGGTCTGGGCAAGAATTACTCTAGATATCGTCGCTTAAATCTTGCTTTCCACTCTTACAGCGTCCTTGTCACCTACTTAGCATGCCTCTTGGTCATGGTGATAAACGTACAGTGAACTTCTTATTCTTCCTCAACACCTTACTAAATATAACAACCAGGTAAATTTTTTCGAAGTACCTATACCGTTCTCGCTCGCACTGTCCTGCACCTTTGGAAACAGAACAATCTTGAACGTTAGGGAGGCTCACAGAGACGCACATCAGACCATGGCGGTGGCTTCCGGACCTAGGCGACCCACAACTGACACTCCTGTAGGGAAGGCGCTAGGAACTAACAGTCCGCAAGCGTTCACCTTTGACTCGGAGAACACAGATAGTAGTAATAGATCGACTGGAGACATTTTCGAAATGGAATTTGTTACGTCATCAAAAGTCCGGAATAGCTACTAGTCAAACCGAGGCTTGTTATATGCCTACCATCTTTAGTGGGTTTGTGAGACCGCTTGGGTGGGATTCTGGCGTTATCCATTTCTGCAGTTACCTTCCCTCATTACACAGCTGGCCCGGGTATGTTGTTTACCTGTTTGCTTGTTTCCGTCTTACCCTGCTCAGCGGCTGCTTTCCTTTGATATTATTTATCTATTTGCCTGTTTCAGGCGAGGAACAAACTGTTCTGCATGTTCTTTCTGGGACGTTGTCTCATAGTTTCAATGTCCAAAAATACAGAATTCACAAAAATAGATCAGATGTTAGCATGTCGAACACAGAGTTTCATCTTGAACGAATGGATTCTCTGAAGCAGATTTCGTTATGCGTACCGAGCAGTTCTTACATTTCAATGACAGCAGATTTCAAAACTCGCCGCAGCCAGACGAGTTGCATTTTTTTGCCCTGACTATTGACTTCTGGATCGGGCGTAGGAAAGTGCCGACTTATGGCAGTCGACCTGCCGATTTTTTCTGTCCCAGATTAGGGATAGCTGCGTTCCTTACTGGTTCATAATAAGAAGACAGAGGGGGACTTGTGTCTGCCGGAAAGTAAGACTAACCCCCATCCTTACTCGTTCTTGCGTAACGACACGATAAATGTCTTCCACCTATGAATTTTTTCGTGAAGCTGTTCACGCTGCGTACGCTTCCAGATATTCAAGTCGCAAGTCCTAATCTTCTTCCCTGCTGCCGGCCAGGTTTAACCGGAACCTCTTTCAGTTTCTGCTGGAGTTATTGTCGTTTTTGACCATCGTCAGGATTTTCCGTTATTTTTATTTTTAAAAAATGGGACGGTAGCTGACGTTCGATGACTTTAGTGCTAACGCTGGATAGGGAGGTATGTGACCGACTTGTTCTTTGTCATGAGACTAAGTCGACATTTCAGATTGACTTACTATGGGTGAGCGTACTGACATAGAGGTCTGATGAACAATTGCTGAACCGCCGCGTAGAGAACATCGCGATCGCTGGGGAAATTTCTATTTATCATCGTTCGTAATTTCACTCTACCGCCATGAACGTTGTCTTAGCTGTTCCAATTTTTAGAACCGCTATTACGCGTTGTCCGCTGTAGTGTGAGCAAAGTATTATACAATGTGTTTCTGGATAATCATTGACAGATCGGCAGGGTTAACAACTATTGCGAGTAGCGTATTTTCTTTCATATTTTAGTGTGGTTGCTGAACTGGATTTTGTTTAGTTCTCCTCGCACCGAATCTAACAGATCACGTAAGTCTCTTTGCTGAATATTGCTTGAATGTCGTCGAACACGCATGCTCTTCAGACGTGAGCACCTGCTCTCAAATTACTCACCATGTCTGAGAGTCATATGGAACGATACTCTTAACTCTAGTTGTATGTCAATTGTCACACGAAGACCACGTTTCACGCTCTTACGTGAGGTACAGGTATACGATTCTATTATTGGCAAGGATATAGCGGTGCTATCACTTGTATGATAGCAGAATGTGAAGTCTACGCCTGACGTTCGCTGGCTTCTAACTGAATCCAGGTATCTATAGCGATTCTGCAAATGCGGTTATATGCACTTTACTCTCTAGACAAAAGAGTTCTTTATTTGATGATCGTGTCGTTCATTCTCAGCACCGCAGCCTCTGTCACGGTCGTCAATTATATCCTGGCGCACATTCAAGGTTCATCCCTCCCCTTTCAAAACTCTTACTGCTGAATTCATATTCTCTTTAGCTGCGGCACATCTAATACCAGGTTTCTCGTTCTGTTTTCCCGTTTTCATCCCGCCCTATTTCTATGCCCTCTGGATTCCAGTACTTGCATTTGAGGCAGTCTTGTTTGCTCTTGCGGCTTTCCAAGGCTTCCGGACCCATCAACGCAATAACTCTGCCCTTCAATATGAGGAACGTCTCTTCAAAATCTTAATCCGGGACTCCATCATTTACTTTGTCATGTATGTCAAACAGTATTAGCGGCAGATCTCCTCCTTATATGGTGCCTTGCACTTTTCCAGGCTTTTCGCCACCTATTTAACCTGTGTTCTGGTCACGGTAATAAACGTAAGTACTTATTCATTTTTGATGCCTTATCGATCTCAAGAAAAATTCAACGAAAATCAGCGTAGTTATTTCGAAGTTCCGATTCCCTTCGCATTCGCATTGTCCTGTGTGTTTGGTAACAGAACGATCTTGAATGTTAGGGAGTTTCACAGCGAGGTGCAAGGTGCCAAGGTGCCTCTTGCAGGGCCCAGACGTCCTAGGCTAGACCATCCTGCAAGAACGACGTCAGGGTCGAACTTTAGTGAAGCGTATATATTGGACGACATGAGGATTAAGTCACATGAAGATTAATTTTGAGCAGTGATTCTACCAACAGCCTAGAGCGTGTAATAGGTCTTGAGCGGATCTTCAGTGGCAGGGAAGTAGGTTTGATCTTCGGGCTCCTTTGATAGACTACGTTGGTTGGTATAGTAGGAAAATTTTTGCAGTCCTCCATGTAAAGTGTGGATATCTTAAATACATGTATGATTGGGTTTATGACCAGGTTCATTTTCAGGGCCCTCAACATTACATCAGAACTCTCCCGGCACAGGACGTAGGAGTTGACACACCCGAATCGGCGCATACTCCGAGTCATAGAAAGTTGCTGGGTCCACAATTTTGGTTCGGATTCTAAAAGGCAGCTAAAGTTCTCTCAATGCTCATTTACATTTATGATGCAAAAAGTGACGGCCTACTTGTTTGGATTTCTAGGCTCCGATAGGTAGATAGAAAGGTTATACGCCTCAAATGTAATCATTATAAGTGGAAAAGATCACTGTCCATAATTTTGCCGCAGGATGCTGTCGACAGAAATCAACAATACTCTATATAAAATAAAATTAAAAAAAATACAACAGGCCCGGAAGAGTCCGCGCCGTGGTTCGAACACGGGGCTTCGAGATATTGCAAAATCAGCACCTCAGATGTTGCAATCTCACACTCTACCACTGAGTTACGCGGACTACACTAATGTCAAAAAATTAGCTACATTATCGGTTTTTCTTTTGGCTCTAAATGAGCCACAAAGTAGTTAAGAAAAATTATTGAATCCTCAAGCGCGATAGCCTGAATGTCACTTTTGAATGCGAGCTATTATTACTACTCTATGGGTGTAGCGGAGGTTAGATCACTGCTTCCTACAAAGAGCACTTGGGCGGCGGATTGAATTCACGGAAAACGAGCAACTGAGTGGCCATCCATAGGTGACATATAATGACCGTATGTTATCGGTGTTCCTCACATAAGTTGAGTTAAATACATATATACAGTGTTCACTCCCAGCAAAATCGCGATTCGGACATCCAACCTACAACTGAATCGCAACCTTCAAACAGTCGTGCGCTTCTGCCGCATTCGAGGTACTATACGCATTAACGATCTCGTCAAAAGCAAATCGATGAGTGATGAGACCACCGAGTTGAATCTTTCCCGAATCCACGAGCTGTATCAACATCGGAGTAGACACCGCATCGAGGACGCGGGTCGTGATACCTGTCAAAGCAAAGCAAGTCAGTGAATGCACGTACGTAGGACATACAAGCTAGAGCGAGATCGCGAACTGCTCACATATATTCCTATCCCAAAGCTTCTCAAGATGCAAATCAACCTTCTTCCCATGCACGCCCAAATTCGCAATCGTCCCGCCCGCCGCAACCAGCTCCTGACAGAGCTCAAACGACTTGGGCATGCCCACGGCTTCGATGACGACATCTACCCCCTTGTCGTTGGTGAGTTCCATGACTTGCTTGACGGTGTCGGGCCCGGAGATGACAGTATGTGTGGCACCGAAGGAACGAGCGCTGGTTAGACGTTTTTCGCTTAGGTCTATCATGATGATTTTAGAGGGATTGTAGAGATGGCTGGTGATGAGAGCGCCTAGACCGACAGGCCCGCTGCCTACGATTGCGACTGTGGAACCTATTTGGACTTTGCCTTGCTAATGGAGGAGGAGGAGGAATGAAAGTCCGTTTTCAGAAAAGCGGCCAGGGGAAGCCAAATGCTGGATCAGACACATACTAAGACTCCACATTCATACCCAGTCGGTACGGCATCACTCAGCAGCAACAGTTCCTCGTCGGTAACACCCTTGGGAGTATGATGAAGGGATCCATCTGCATGCGGAATACGGGTATATTCTGCTTGAGTTCCGTCGACGACATTTCCCAGCATCCATCCACCCTCTATCGAAGAAGAAGAATCAAACGAGAACGAGCTCGATGAGCATGACGTTTGCTAGATGGATGAACATGGAAAGAGAGACTCACCGACGCAATGCGAAGGCATAGCCCGCCGACAATAATAGCAAGTCGTGCAAGAAGTAATGCAAGCGATGATGACCTTGTCGCCAGGCTTGAAGTTCTTGACGCTCTCACCGACTTGCTCGACGATAGCTATCCCCTCGTGACCTAGGATCGTACCCACCTTGCATGTCCTAGGAACCAAAAACAATTCAACGTGGAGATAAACAGCTACAGAGAGAACATACGGAACGTCTCCTTTAAAGATATGCAAATCCGTCCCTATGTCAACCAACAAAACGTCAGATTCATTGAGCTCAAAACACCATTACTAGAGGTAAAGATCGCACTTACCGCATATCGTCGTTTGTACTATCTTCACTATAGCATCAGTAGGTTTGAGGATAGTCGGTTTCGGTCGTTCTTCCACTCGGGGTTGACCCACGCCAGCGTAGACTAGACCTTTCATCGTTGATGTCATGGGGCTTAATGGGAGATTATTGTCAGAGGACGTAGAATGGGAAACATGAGCCTGAGAGTTTATAAAATCGAGGAAACATCCCACGAGAATAGCTCGAAGCACTACGGAAAGAAGCAAGCAGAGGCTGTCCTTGAGCGTCAGCTGAGTGATAAGGTTGGCAACGCTCCATAGGCTATACTAGCTCAGAATGAAGTTGGTGAAGGAATAATGCACTACGCCTCGGAGAAAAATAAGAGGTTTATATTCCCTCCGTAGATCCAAATTACACAAGTTTCGTTTCAACGAAGCCACCCCATCATTGGCACAAGACATGTATCGGTTACGCGAACGTCGCTCCCGACCTGCAGCACCAATCCAAGCTAAAACGAAAGGACCCGGTAACAACCCGTCCCGTTCGAAGACTAGCAAAAACCCCCGTCAGCATCGTATCACGCACACAGAAAACCCTAAAACGACGACTCACGTCATCTACTACAATCACCGCATCCTCACTACACATCAACGAGCAAAAGTCCGGCGCGTCCGGTACCGTCCTCGCAACCCAGCGATAAGGCAACCAAGTCCTCACCTCATCCCTAAACAAATCCCCCGCCCTAGAAATAGACGGAGCCGTAACACACAAGCTCGTATCACACACCAGCTTCTCCATTTCGGTTACAGCCGTGTAGGCCATTTCACCACCTTCGGATATAGCTCTCCGGAGCGCTCGCTGATTGAAATCAAACAACTGCACAGTAAATTCGCCGGGCGTCCGAATGCTGCGTTCGGGAAGAACGAGTTTTGTTCCGTAGATATAACACGCCCACGTGTCGAACGCTGGATTTAACCGATACGATTCGTCTAATCGCGTCGCTTGCGGTCCCCAGTCCTCCCAAGGGATCGTCGGAAGATCTAATATTGGACCGAGAGAGTCCAGATGGGAGAGAAAAGCGCTCTGGGTCAAGACTAGGGTAAGGTGGCGCACGTTCGCTTTGCGCAACCAAAGAGAGGCAACGAAGAGTTTTTCATCACTATGAGAGGCGTAGAATGGAGCTTCGAGGTCGGAATGGGGAGCCCAACGCGGTGAAGGGTCAGATCTGATCGTGAACATGAGGGAAGTCACTAGCGGGGCGAGCCTAGGGATGGCAAACTTGATTCCGTTCTTGATTTGTGAGTAATCTTTCTTTTCGCTATCCTCTTCTTCAAAATCAACGACAAGGAGTTCGAAAACGCCGGCGTCTGTAATGAGAGAGAAGAGAACGTGCCTCTCCGACAGGAAACAGAAAGAAAGTAGATCGTCACTCTGGAGATGCTATTTATGGAAAGCACGTCAAAAAAATTACTCTGAGGCGACGCGTAGAAGCTCTAACCAGTTTTTTCGTGCCGGTCTTCCATTCCCATATAACAAACTCATTGGGTAGTATCGCGCCACCATGGAATAATATTCCAAGGAACTCAGAGGAAATTTGAATGGAATAGACCGTAGAGGGATCGAAGGAAGGTCGAAGGTGAGGTATGAGACCCGAATTGGCGGCTAAAGGGTGCTTCGTTGCCGTAGACATGGTTTGGAGATGTATGTGATAGAATGGGGACATTGCACCGACTAGCCTGGGGTAAAATTAGATAGCGAAACTGGAGAGGTTGGCGCAAGCTGACCTTCGAGGAATCTCGATCAAAACTAGAAGGTCTTGACTAGGGTCCATCCCAAAGTCACGAAAAACTGCTGGCTTCTCAGGCCTCACCGTCCACTGCCGCTCCGGAATGTCTCGATAAGCTGAAGGAAGTTGGACGAAAGTGAGGCTTCTGTCCAAACTATTTTGGGCGAGGACGTTGCCGAATAGCTCCCAGAGTCCAGCGGTGATCATCGGATAACGGATGTCTTTGCTCCATCTGAGCTCAGTCCACCGCTCTTGTTGATTCCTCAGTAGTTCAAGTTTTTCCTTGTAAGATAACGTTGGATTTGTACCGTCCTCCTGGCAAGCTATAGCCAGCTCTATTGCGTAGACAAGGTCCGCCGTTTCAATAATTGTTTGATGCAAAAATCTACAGACCTAGCCCCATGATATAAGCCCACGAACAAGAATTGCAAGGAAATTCAAGCGCGTACCGACTGGCATAGAACTAGAGTGAGCGCATCGAGATATGAGAGTATCCTGAGGGTTATTTCATGCGGAAATATCTCGAGAAAGTTGGGTGATTCAGCTGAGCTGGCCATGGAATTAGACGACGCGGTGGTGGTAGCAAACAAGGATCGGCTGATAATCCAACGTTGACGTCGTTGAAAAACGGACCGCCAAACCGCCACGGTCCGGGGTAAACCCTGCAAAAGTTGGAGTCCGCGTGGTCAACGCATAGTTGAATTCTTTTTCTAATCTTCAAGGATACATGTAAAAGGAGTATTCGTTGCAATGGGAAGCTGTATAGCTAGATTAAGAAAATAGGCGCTGCAAGAGGCTGTAGGCTGTCCCGCATCTCGTCTGTATCAACTGGTGCATCTTTTTTTGATGGAGGATTTGCAGCAACCAGAGCTGGAATTTTCAGTCCGAGAAAGCCAAAACCAGGGAAAAGCAGACAAAGCGGATTCATTCTGATGAACGGTCAAACTGACAGGCGTCTTGAAGGCCTTTTGAGAACCTTTGCTCAGCGCGACGTCATTCAAGGTTGAATCGGTAATGAGGCGCGAGAAGTGGAAAGGTACTGTACCTATCACGGATCGTACTAAATCATAGTCTCGCATCATCTGTACCTTTCTCTAATTAGACACATACGGACGAGTGAAAGTGACCTAATGTATCCAATTCATGTTCCTGCGCATTCCTAGCATATAGCAGTTCGATTTCAATACTACTACACAGCTATGTTATACAGAGTGCTACTTTCACTTCAACTATTGTGTGATCAAGATCCACCGCTCGAAGTAGGATCATTGCCACAGGGACCTGCATTCGGATCGATGGTGAACGTGAACGCTCCACCAACGTCGCCATACCCTCCCTATTGAGAGAGTGAGATATGGAGGAGTGAGATCTCAACAAGATTTGTTTTAGTGCTAAGAAACACTCTCACCCTTGGACATTCTTCGGCAATTAATTGGAGCACCTCCTCGCAGTTATCAGTGGATAGAAAATCAGGAGTAAGTCCCCTTTCATTCCACGCGGTAAAGTCGCCCGCTCCCACCAAGGCAGCAGGGGAGAAAATTTGATGATAAAGTTTTCGGTAAGAATCATTAACAGGTTGCATTTTAGTATCGAAAAGGAAGATCTCACATTTGAAGCCCTGCTGCGTATTGAAGCAGTGGGAAAAGGTATCCCCAGGATTAATCTATAGTACGTTGAATAAATCTGAGAATCGGTGAGGCAAGGTACGAGCCGTACCTCTACGCCGAATTGGTTGACGCTAGATAAACAGAATGAGACAATGAAACCGCTGCAGGTATTAACGCCCTCTGTGCCATTAACGAAACAGGTGAAATTCTGTCCGAGCACAGGCATAGATGCCATGGCAAGGGACAAGAGCACAAAATTGAGCTAAGGGAGAAATCAACAGAATAAGAACCTGAGAGAATTTATCAAGCTGATACCTGCCTTGTTGCGGTTGAAGAGCATATTTCTGAGATGTAGATTGAAAAATTGACAGTAAGATGTAGTCTGGCAGCTCTGAAGTACACCCACCGTCTTTTATCTGTATCAGCGAGTCTAAAGACTCACAAACATTGCGGATTTAGTGGCTCAGTAATGAATTCAAGCAAAACCTCTGCATTGCAGCTCTGCGGAAGAAATGACTACATACCCTCGTGAAGAGAATAGAATGATTTCTGATGAGTCCCTCAAAGCGGCTGCGAGGTCAACGTGAGTTTGATTAGAATATCCTGTTCGCAGTTATCGTCCTGCCGCAACCATTTTAACTTTAAACTTACTGGTGACTTGGACAAGATAATTTTAGCTTACCGATAGTTTGGAGGAGGTCATTCAATAAAAAGTTGAGACGGTTAATCCTTATGGTGAAAGTGGAAGGAATTCCGCCCTGTGGCTAAATGCAGGCCAGGTTTCAATTTTGTTGAGGCTGGCAGGGACTACACCAGTGGCTGCCTGGCAAGTCATTCATAAATAAAATTTCAATTAGTGGCAAGAGATTTTATCAAACTTAAAATACGTCAAAAAATTTTACTGTCTATGGCAATTGCGATTGAATGCAGTATATTTGAGAACGGTGTGTACAGAAAGTTTGAATGGATGCCTTTCCTGGGGTAGACGCAAGACCGTGTCATATTTAAGTCCCGTTTTCGATGGAATTTTCTGCAATCACCTGTCCCGCAGTTTGCTACAGAAGTTTGGCCATGTGGTTTATTTACACAGGTACTAGCAGAGGATTTTGGCCGGCCTTTCTCATACAACACATCAGAAAGTATCTTTATCTATAGCAATCTAATACAGTAGATCTGAGATCTGGGAATGGTGTGCGGGGGTGGCTCTAATGGACATGTTTCCTGGGTTAGACTAAGACGCCATGTTTAAGGCCCGTTCTCAATGGAACGTCGACAGCCTGTCTTGAGGTTTTCTACAGAAGCCTGATCCTGTAGTAACTAGTTTGTTTAGAAAGGTACTAGCGAGGGATTTGGCTAAGCTTACTCATATAATATGTCATAAAGTATCACTATCTATACCAATTATATTTAGAATGGTGTGCGGAGGAGGTTAAGCACTTCCTAGGATAGATGCAAGATGCCATGTTGAGTCACATTCTCAAGGAACTTTCTGCACATCTGTCTCGCAGTTGGCTACAGACACCTGGCCCTGTAGTTTATTGTGCAGACTGGCCTTGAAAGATCGTACTTCTCATTCTAACTTTCAATGCTCATGTTGCGCCGTCACTTTCGATCCAAGACCAAGTTTAAAGTAATGTCAGATGGGTCACAGCTTGCATCTGTTGAAATATGCATTTGGCCAAGTGTCGATGAATAGAGGAAGAATCTCGCACGCGTCGATCACGATCATGGAAGACATACTATTAAAGATAGACTATTCGGCCACCTAAGCATACTTGGCCAATGACACTTGCTACGTCTCTCCTTCAATAGAGTAACAATGCTTTCGGGGTGAAATACGAATAGCTTCTCGCGCGAATTTTTGAAACTTTTGTAAATTTTTACAACGCGGATTGACGCCGTGGTCATGGTGGTCAGGGGTAGGTCTCAAATCAGTATTTGGACGGTAAGTGGCCACTGTGGGAATTAAATGAATTTGGACGCCTACGTCGTTGTAGCAATGAGCAGCACTTGTAAGATGATTGAATGGTAGGTAGCTATACTCATGAAATAGTGAGTTGACAAATTGTATGCATACTTCTGAGATCCTCAGCAAACTACACCTAATGCCGGCAAGGCCATTCCTCCATTTGATGCTCATTGCTGACAGAAGGCAATCTTGAGGAATGAAAAGAAATAATGGTTTGAAAAGAATGGATTTAGCCCGGAAAAATTTGAAGAGTTGGCAAACTGTCTGCCTAGACTGAGCGCATCGAGCTACGAAAGTATCCTGAGGGTCATTTCATGCGGAATATTTCAAGAAGGTTGGGTGATTCGGTTGAGCTGGCCATGGTATTAGAACGACGCAGTGGTGGTAGCAAACAGATCCTTGGATCGGCTGATGATCCAACGTTGACGTCGTTGAAAAGCGGACCGCCAAACCGGTCCGAGGTAAGCCCTGCGAAAGTTGAAGTCCGCGTAGTCAACGCATAGTTGAATTCTTTTTCTAATCCTCAACGATAAAAGGATTATTTGTTGCAATGGGAAGCTGTATAGCTAGATTTAAAAAACAGGCGCCGCACGAGGCTGTATGCTGTTCCGCATCTCGTCTGTATAAACTGGTGCATCTTTTTTTGATGGAGGATCTGCAGCAACCAGTGCTTGGTATTTTTAAGTCCGTAAAAGTCAAGTATACAGTATACTTGCAAACAAAGGAATGAGTATTGCTAATTCAATCGCGTTTCACCATACTTTTCTTCAGCGCGGGCTCGAGTTCTTCTTAAGTTCTTCGCACCCAACTGGATCAACCCGGCCATTTGTGTTCCCCGCCATGATCACTCAATAAACTTTGCGAAATGTTCATAGATGTGGGCAAAGGTAGTATAGCACTAGAAGCAAACAAAGGAACCAAAACAGTCGGCACATAAGTAAGGTTCTCAAAGCCAATTTTTGCAGCTACCAAGTGGCCTCTGCTCGTCGCATAGAAGGCCCATCCTGGTTCCCAGCTCTGGATCCAGCGTCAACGGCTATTCACAATAAGTAAGCTACAATCAGAGAAAAGCAGATGAAGGAGATTTATTCTGTCAAATTCTGATGAACCGTCAAATTTTGAACATATTTTGAGATACTTAAAAACTATCTGAATCAGTCAGACAGAGGCGTACAAGTGAAGGCGACCTAACGCATGAAGTTCTGACGGATAGCTGTACTAGAGAGCCGCCTCCACTTCGACACCTTCGGGTTCAAGTGCTACCGTCGTTCGAAGTAGCATCCAAGCCACAGACACCTTCATTTGGATCCATGGTGAACTCGAAATCTCCACCCGAGTTGCCGTGCCCACCCTGTTGAGAGTGTGAAGTATGGCGGAGTGAGATCCCGACACTGATATACGTTTTAATGCGAATCAACTACTCACCATTGGACATTCGATGGCAACGACTTCAAGTACCGACTGACAGGCGCTAGGAGTTGGCGATCCAGGACTAGTTCCATTATCATTCCATGCGGTATAGTCGCCTGCTCCCGCAAAAGCAACAGGGGGTGATATCGATGAAGTTTCCATGATTAATAGGCTGTCCTCTTTTGGTATTGAAGGAGAATCTTACATTTCAGACCCGCAGTATTGAAGCAGCGGGAAAAGCTATCCAGAACATTAATCTAAAGTATGTTGAATAAATCTGAAGAAAGCTAGTGACGTAAGGAACTAAATAGCGGTACTGGTACAAGGGCGATGCTGGTTTCACAGAAATCGCCAATGAAACTGCTGCAGGCAACAGCGCCCTCTTGGCCAGTAGTGAAGCAGGTGAACTCGAGGGTGCCATTCTGCCCACGCACAGGGATAGATACCGCGGCAAGAGACAAGAACGCAAACTTGAGTTAAGGTGGCAGAAAACGACAGAATAAGAATTGGGTAGATTTATATAGCGGGTACCTGCCTTGTTGCGGTCAAACAACATTCGTTCAATGTGTAGACTGATAAATTGACGACAAGATACAGTCTAGACTCTGGTAGCCCCTGAAGTACATGAACCTTCTTTTATATGTATCAGCAAGTCCGAGCACTCACAGTAAAAGTGAAAAACATCCGCTCCTCGGAAAATGGTTTTTCAGCTAGACTGAAAACAACGTGACCCTGGATATGCCCTGGATGTGCCCTCTGTTGGTCCTGGTACCTGGCCCAGCAGGTCACTGGCCAGTTACAGCTCAGGTTTCGACTTTCGTTGAGGCTAGCAGGTACCGGGGAGCATCTATAAATATAATTTCAGTCACTGGTGGAAAGTGATTTTTGGCTAAATTTACTCAATATGCATTAGAAAGTATTACTATCTGTATTTGAGAATGGTGCAAGGAGGAAGCTCGAATGGACGCGTTACCTGAGGCAGATGCAGTGGTAATAATTCCTTTCCCTATCATCAAATCTCACGCGCTTTGCTTCTTCGAACCCGAGCTCCTTGTACGGCTCCATCAATAACCAGGCTCCCTGTCACCGGTGCATGCTCTGCCGGTTTCCTTCTCAAACTTCTTGAACTTCTTTTCCTATTCGCCTCCTTTATTTTTCTTTCTAGATATTTTCTTAGATGTAGGACGGGAGAAGGGAGTCGGAGGAGAGGAAGGCTGAGGTACTGACCCACCACCGACATGTCGCAGGAGCCTGGGGGTGCTCTTTCGCTGACCGTCGGGGGAACGCGTCAAATGGTGTTCCGTACCGAATCCCGAATCGAGTTCAGTTCCCTGACTTGTCAAACCTTCATACTTCCACATAGCTGTCAGATTTTTCTTCCTTCTTCCCTCATTAAAAACCACCACGAAGAATCGACGAAGTCTTCAGTCCGAAAAAGCCAACGTTCTGCGACGATAGAATCGAATTTCAGAACACAACGCGTCGAACGACGCTCAGCTTTCCGTTTCCTCTATATGCGTTCTGCTGACATGTCTTCCTTCTTCTCCTCCCATGCTCTCTCTTTCCGTCTCCGACAGACTTCCTTGGTAAACCATCCTTGGTCAACT
Source organism: Collybiopsis luxurians FD-317 M1 (assembly GCA_000827265.1). Lineage (NCBI taxonomy): Eukaryota > Fungi > Basidiomycota > Agaricomycetes > Agaricales > Omphalotaceae > Collybiopsis > Collybiopsis luxurians. The sequence goes on from KN834848.1 coordinate 157,579, forward strand.
AAACCCTTCAGCAAAGCAAAACGGAATTCTTGAGTCCCGTTCTCGACAGAACTTTCAGCAACTACCTGTCTCGCAGTTTACTGCAGATGTCTGGCCCTGTACTTTATTGAGACTGGGTTCGAAAGATCGCATTTCGCATTCAGGCTTTCAGCGCTCAAGATTGCACAGTTGCTTTTCATTTTTTAGCCAAAAGCCCTGAAAAGTAATGTCAGACATCTGTCGAATGTAAGAGCTTAGTCAGTTGCTGATGAATGGAAGAGGAACCTCGCTCGCATCAATCAGAATCATGGAAGAGATGGAAGAGATTGCTCTACGTACTGCCGACCCCTCTCCTCGTGTTCACTTACAAGTCTCCTTTAATTCTGTACCGGTAAAGTAGACTGAGACGATGACAGTCCATGAATGAGCTTCGTTCGGGCTGGAGTTGGCTGCCTGGATGTTGCCTGGACGTGTGAATTGGCCGTTCAGGCGCCCTAGCTCTCTACTTACCTTCGTCGCTCAACATCCTCTGCCCGATATCGCGTTTGACCCAGCCCTTCACACCCTGTTCACTATCATATAGCGACCAGTCACTTACCGGAAGCCTCCGGCTTTGTCCCTTGCGGGTCGCCTTTGTTCCCCCCTCCTCCTTCCCGCCCAGCCAAAACACCCGGTATTATCATATACTCAACTGAAGGAATCGAAACCCATACTTCCACGCTCGACTTGAACCGACACGTCAGCTGCAAGTCAGATAACCTATATACCCTTGTTCACCAAACGGCGATGCGTGCCTTCGTTTCCGATATTCACTTGTGACTCTAATTCCAATGACTCGGAGTCCCCAAAGAAGTAAGAGATTTTTCAGATTTTATTCCTTCCGGTGGGCACAAAACGCTCGAAACTAGCCTCGCTTGACATTTTATGACTTTTTTTCACTCATAATTACATTATCATCCGAACTTGAATACTCCTTCACCCGGCCTTTGGCCAGAGTACCTCATGTTTGAGCCCGCTCAAGTATGTTCAAGATGAGACAAATATTGTTCTCCATGCCCAGTGTGGACTAAACTGCGTTGTATAATCTTGGTAATCTGTCCTTCAAAGTACAACATGAACGATGCCATAGTCAGCAGGTGCGTCTGATAGCAAGTAAATGCAAGCAGCTTGCTGAAGAATCTCTTATCATTTAGCATTATCCACACAGAGTCTACTTATTTATTTTAAATCTTTCAAAGCGATGCTCTGTGTAGCGAAAATATGCTGCTGTCAGAGGAGATAAACATCCCAAAGTTTTGCAAACTTTCTTCAGTGTTGGCCGGAGTATCTCTGATTGGCACCAAATTCCTTGAAAACAACAGCCTAACTTTTGAAATCTGAATAACTTGCACCAAGCGACCGGCGTCAATATCCCAGACTTCCACAAACGACGGGTCGAACACTAGGAGGTGTGGCTCATATAATGCTTAACACAAGGAAGACGCTACCAATTCAGTGCATGTCCTTGTGCATAGGAAATATGAAACCTCACCGAATTCAATTGGCGCACCTTCCCAATGTATCATGAAATCTCTCCTACTTCGTCGACCCATCTTGTCCACATAGACCGCCAAATCTGTTTGCCATAATAGTTTCAGCAAATAAGATAGAAGCAGGAAGCGATCTGACCATTGTAGCACAACAAAAAGTCATTTTGAACACGATACATAGCCATCGGCTTTCGACCTTTTTTTGATAGAAATTCAAGTGTTATATCTTTAGGATCTAAAGCTTGCTGAGTTTCCAGAGTTTCCAAATTGAGAATATCAAAGCCCCTTGAATTTCCCATCCATAATTTTGTTTTCAAGAAGCCAATGGATGTTACTTCCCCAGGAATTAAGCACTCCTATAATGAGATCAGAGCAATGACAGTGAGGAATTTAAATTACAGACGATCAAGAATGAACAGACATACCCTGAATAATATGAGAGGTTTGAATAATCGGAAGCTCTTTATTTCATTGAATGGTTTCTCAACACAAGCCTGCAGCGCCTTTACAGTTGTGGATAGCTTTCCAGATTTTACGAGTATTATTAAAGTCCGCCCAAGGCAATATCCAACTGTGTAAAACGTAACATCCCATCCACAGCATTCGCCGCTTTTCCTTCCGGCTAGACGGCGCGCAGGATCCAAATCTGCGAGAGGAAAATAAAGGACTTGCCGTTCTAATGCATGTCAAGAGTGTTAGAGGGTGCAGAAGCAACGATGAGTACATGTACCTGACTGGACAACCAAGATTTGATAATGTTCTAGGATATCTATTCTTGTTACGTTCGGCAGTGCCAGAACTTTTAGTGGCTCTTCCTTCGCATCCAGTGAGTTGATCAAGTAAACCCCATCCTCTGTCCCATAAGCCATTTTTTTGCCATCATCTGAGGTAGTAAAGATGTCAACTCTTGTTTTATAAAAGCCAAGAGAACGCGTAACAGACCAAATTGCGTAGCACAATTGACCTTAAGTTTGCTTGGTATCTGCCCCACAGCCGTGATTTCAAAAATTGCACTTTGAGCACAAATTAGCCGTTGCTGCTCATGGATATTTCTTAACCATTCCTTCTGTTCGAAGCTCGACATCCACAGCGTTAAATCAAACTGCTGGTGTCCGAGACGTACAAACTTGATCCAGAACGGATTCACTGATGTTTTAGAGGTTCGAGTGAAGAAGCCCAGTGCTTTTCTGACTTCACCAGCTGCATGCTGAGCCTCCTCTGCATCCACCGTGTGGCCAGCTTCTTCCGATGTGGTAATCTGTAATAATTCCAGCGGTATTGGCTGGAGTTGCGAAGAAGCGTTTGAAAAATATTAAAAGTGTGATAGAAAAAATTCGCGCACCGGCCGATATACTTTATATTTCACTTGCTCCTTTGGTTTCGTTTTCACAACTTTTGCAAAGAGGAGGACGTGATCCAGCAAAAATACTTGAAGCTTGCCATCGCGTTTGTTACTCAGGCAGCCTTGGTATAGTAATTTGCGTCCTTCCTCTCTGAGGCCAAGAGGCTCCAGATAAGTGAAGGTCATGAGCTCAGAACACGATATTTAGTCAATTCCGAAGTATAGCTTACCATCTTTTCGACCCGGTCCCATACTAGTTGCTCTTCAAGTGCTGCCACAGGATTCGCGATCGCCTCGGCATTTGCGTCAGACTTAATCTGTATCTTCTCTTGACCCACGTCCGTATCCATTGTTAGTAATAGGTTGAAGGGTTAATTCTGACTGCAAGATGAAGTATAGCGCAAAGAAGAAAGGGAGATACGGGATGTATAAACACCATATGACGACTATTATCCATACATATCCCTGCTTTCCAAAACATCGGAGCACAGCTGAGCGTCCTTACCCGGGTATCCCGCAAGTGTATGGACTACCATTTTTGTTTTTAGTCGCCGCTTCAAGAGCGAATTGGAAGGTCTTGTATGGCCGTAAAATCAGTCTTGATCTGCACACTTGAAAATTTATGATAGTACTGGAATTGCCATTGCGGTTAAGAAACCCCGCATCTGGAAAGTAAGGACCACAAAACTCATCGCTTCGCGGAAGGGATTTGAGTTTCGGACTACGGAATTTTGCGTCAAAAGCCGTTGCGTCACTTTTACGTCAGAGGCTGTTACTGTGTTCCATTAGTACAAGTGAGTCAATGGGAGTCGCGCTAAAAGAGACTCAACAACAAGAAAATCAATAACATGAAAGTTGGAACTTGAGTGGATGTGGCAGTGTTGCGGAAAGAACTTCGCCCAGATATCTCCCGAGTGACAGGACGCCCAAACAGGGCCTACCCGCACCTAATACCAAGCCTACCGGGCCTTTTTCGAAGTCCCGCCCGCGGTCCTATTCAATTGAATATACAGAGGTCGACAGAGATTGAATTTCAATTATGCTGATAGATTGACAGCAACTTACCTTCTCCCAGTCACAAATCTCCGGTGTTTCATTCTGTACTGTTGGCATGACATATTTCATAGGTTGTTCAACAGGTTCATAATTCATAGCTAGTAGAGCATCCAAAACTTCCTGACCACGATTGTGCATCCATTTTACAACTCCTAGTGTATCTGGAGCATATTGACCTTCCCTTGAATGTTCTAGCTCAAGTATGGTGTACAGTGCTGGAACTCCTAACAATCCTTGAAGATTGTTTTGGGTTGGGAGATTCAAGAATGTTTTAAGGTTCTTCAGGGATGATTGTGTCATGGTCTGCATAGTTGATTCCTCTGCCCCAAGCTATACAGTTTGCATTGAATTGAGATAACAAATAAATTTAAATTATGAGTATAGCAACTTACAATCTGAAACAATACCATGTACTCCTTCTGAGGTCTCCATCCCTTGGAATTTTGAACTGCTCCCTGGCCTAGACAGTGACTGAACAAATTTTTAAGATGAGGGCACAGAGAATATAACCAAGGGTATATCTCAAGCTGCAGAATTCTAGTGCGTTCAAGATGAGCCTCAAGATTA
>KN834848.1:162363-178673 GCA_000827265.1 Collybiopsis luxurians FD-317 M1
GCGTTCAAGATGAGCCTCAAGATTAACAGAGGTACTGTCAGCCCCTATTGCCCCTTTCTCAATACCCAATCCCCCTTCAGCAAACCAATCCCTGAGTTTCCTCCTCATTTTTGCATCCTGCAACCATTCTTGGTGAGGTATTGATTTACTCAACCGGTCTGGTGCATTTTCCTGGATAACAGTGGGAGGCTCTAGCTGATCATTTAATACATGCTTCCTTCCAAATGCAACAGAAACTCCATCCCAAATGATATTGTCAGGATAAACACCACAGCTTGGACATGATTTGTCTCCTTCAAACTGAATTAGCCGTACATATGCAAACCAAACTGAACAGAAGAGGCCTCCTCCTACAAATGGAATACTGGGCTCTATTTCTCCATAACGATATGCAATTGTGTGCACCCAGGGCTCAAAAGGAGTTTCTGAGCTACTGAATGCACTTATGTATTCATTCAGTAATTCATGGCTAAAGAGTGTTGAATTGTTGAAGTTGAAAAGTCCTAAGTCTCTTGGTTCTGGACCTATGTACTGGTGGTGCTCTGGAGGGCATCTTGGGCATGGTTGGAGTTGAATATGAACTGAAAATGCTTGTATCAAAGTGAAGACCTGACATGCACGAGTGATCACCAGTCTACAATGGTCAAAAAAAGCTCGTTCCCCATCTAGACATGGGCATGAGGCTTGCTCTGAAAGTTCAATGAGAGGAGGAGGGTCTCGAAGTGGATAGGGGCGGGAATAAAACTCCATCTCATTTGGTAGCATGCACCACCTAGGAGGTAAAACTGGGAGATGGGATACTGCCCACAAGGACCGCCATGAAAATGGCTTTGATGAAGCTGAAATACAGATGAATTCTAGTGAAGCAACTATCAAAAACTTGGCTACTCACATATGTCAAGTCCTTCAGTAGTCTGTTGTGATTCTTCTACATTGCTCACACCTTTCATGAACCTCTGAGCAGCCAGAATATGAACACACATTGATGTGTTATCACTTGAACACCTCCAGCTCCCATCACCATTATCAGAGCCAACATGCTTGACAATGGCATGTTGTGATATACCAATTATATCACCCACTTTGCATACTGAAAAGAGATGAATGGCTCGGTCACCCTCGAAGCCCAGGCTCTCTTTTAAAAATAGTATAACAGCTGGATTTGGCCCTAAATAATTGAACATTCTTGCAAATCAGCCAAGTTCTATCCATTAATTGGATGTTTCTACTGTAATTGTTGTCGATGCCTTCAAAATCACTTCCATATATTGCATAATAGCACTTATGGAAGCAATTCCATGCCCCGGCAGGACAGAGACATGAGGTCCGGCATTTTTCCGGAGGACCTGATACCTCAAAATGATACCAGTGGCTCTAACATACCTATCAAGACTGGGCTCTTCTGACCTCAAATAAAGTAATATACTCACATTTCCCTGGCCCTGTTCCTTGCCCCAGCCTTCCACAGTAAACAATCCTCAATGAAGGCATACAAATCCCACACTTTCAGATTGTACTGCCTCCGCATATCTGATGAAATCCTCCCCAATCCCATTTTTGATAACAATATCTTCTGCACCAACCTCCACAGTGAGGTCTTCATTTAAAGAAAGTTCAGTTGGTGGAACAACACCGAACTCAGGCTGTGGCCCACACTTTTCAATCCGCCGATTTTGCTTCTGGCAAAGACTTGGAAAAACCTGGGTACATCATTTTTTTTGAGGGCTAATTATGCTCTCTTCAGCTTGCGCTGCCTGACGTCCTGGATGAGATATATCCTCAGGCTCGACATTGGTGCATCGCAACGAGGGCAACAGCTGAAGTCTGTCTTCTGGTTCTAATGCCCAATCCATAGGTACAGGTCCAGGTTGTGACTGTTTCCCACCGGACAGAAATTCTCTCAACTGCTGAGTAAGCAGGTTGCATGTATAAAAGAGGCTTTTAGTCGCAGTTCTGGCCTTGACTACTTACTATGGTTCGGTCCCCAAGCAAGAGAAAGGTGACGGCAACAAAGGCACACCCTCAAGGTCCCCCCCCAAAAAAGACTGTTTCCCACTCCCCTTCTAAGCATGGTCCACACTCCATCCAACATTCTTCACGTAATCGTCGAACCGTCTCAACCAAGCCGTCCAAGGGACATGCAAAACCGCGCCGGTGTAGACAATGCATCGGTTCACCTCTTCTCACCTCCTCCAGCTGTGTACACAGCAAGATATATGGAGACAAGGTATTTTTCCCTTTTTCTAATTTTGTTCTAAGGATTGCTCCTACATAGTTTACTAGTACTGGTCCCTAGTAAATGCAGGCGTAGAGATTCTCCCTGGTACTGCATACAGCCAGCTTGAGGAGCTAGCAAGAGACCTTGAGACCGGTAGGCTGGATATTAATCCCATTGAATCGGACCTCTCTCCTAGAGACAGAGAATTTTCGGGCACTCAGTGGGATAGCATTGGCTCAGAGAACATCACATTCCAACCTTTCAATTCAGCTCCAGTTCCTTTCCATACTCCCATTTGCCCAAACCATGGAGGTAGACCCGACCTGTTGCAATCCTTCACTGCAGGTGATCACAATATTTTGGGCAACCGAGAATTTTCTCAAGCAGGTTCTGCAATGCTGCCTCTAGGTGAGTTCGCATCCAGGTCATCCCCGCTGCCACCTTCAAGCCCCTTGAGGGACTCTCAATCACAATCCATTCTGTCTTCTCCTGTAACTCAGACATCCCCGATCTCCTCAACTGCACAGCTGTCTTCTTCACCTACCAAACCCTGCAGAAGCTGTGCTACTCAAAAGGATCCTGTGTTCAGTCAAGTGAGAGGGGCAGCTAAAGGGTCTCAATCGTGGGGTATGCTCCTTCTCACTATTCCAGATTTCTATTAATTCCCTCCTAGAAATTGTCAGGGATAGGCCAGTACCTGCGCCGCAAAATGAAATTGCTGAATCTACCTGCCATTACCAGTGTGAGCTCAAGAAGATCATTTGTTGTGTAAGTGATAATCATCACCCGTTGGTTAATTATTTTCTCAATTTTTGTTGTAGTGTGAGCAGCTCAGAGAGGAAACTGGGTGTTGGCTATATCTTGCAGCCCAACACCCTAATGTGCATGAAAATTTTGCTCATTATACCTCACGTCGCCTTACTTTAGACTGGATTCCTACCCTCAACACCGTTCACAACAAAACTAACAAGCTTTTTGTTTCACTTCAGTGCTCATGCCGAAGCAATGCAGCAGAATTATCCACTGACTTGATCACCAAGGAAGCAGCATTATCTGCAGCTTTAGCTGAGTCATCTGACCTTCGATCCAGGAATCAGGAGCTGAAAGAGCAGCATGAGAGACTGCTACAAGAGGTTCAGTGCAATTCAGAATTACTTTGTGAACTGGAAACGGCACGAGAAGGGAGGGAGAGATCATAAATTTAACTGCCCTGCTGTCAACATTGTCAACTAAGTACATACATTTGTAGCTAAACGTATGCCAAATGTGCGAGCCGAATACAAAGTCGAATGCTGCAGTTCCGAACAATTAATTTCAGCGCCCAAGTCAGCGGTGAGCTTGGCAAGTGGCAAGTATTAACATGTGCTTTAATTCAACTTTTCTTTCCTACCACCATTGTCTCTCCTTCCAGTTCTTTTTTACCTTCTACCCCCGGGATGAGGCTTAGAGCCTCCTATGTAGTATTCTTGTCAATATAAATGCATTCAGCTTGCTCTGAATTCATTGAATGAACCTTGTACCATCCTTTGTGGTCATATTCAGACCAGTCAGCTTTGTCAGCTATTTTTGGCAAGTCTTCTGTGCGAAGAAATGAGATTGCTTCACTGCTGAAGCTCCGTAGGTCTGGTAAATGCACGCCGTCAGCTGAAACCTTGGAAAGGGATGGCAGTAATACACTACTCCAAGCTTTCACTGCGATCCTTGTTCAATGGTCCATGCTCCTCTAGGGCACCCCGTCTTCTGTCCCATTGGTGGAGCTCTCATGCAACAGAAGGACATCGGTTATTGTTCGGTTGATGGAATTTTTTGATCTTTTCCCTGAGTAGCGAGCGTATTTTCATCAGTTTGATGTTCGGGAACTCAGGGTGCGTGGTCATCTCTCCTTCTTGCAATGTATGTGATCTGACTATGACCTTCTATTCTATGTGTCTATGTCCTGTTGAAACTGAAACACTGGGCAGCAACTGTATACTCATCATGCCCTTTGTTCACCCTTCTTCATCCTGTCTGAGACAAAGGCACCATGGCTTCAATATCAATCCCATTGGTGGAGTTTTTATTGCAACAAGCTCTTTACCCACCTTATGACGTTGGGAACTCAGGGTGTGTTCTTGTATCTTTATATTGCAATACATCCGATCCGAACATCGTGTTCTATCTTCAATGGCTGTTGCCCGTGACAGCTCCCACCTACTGCCACAGTTATTTCATGAGCACCTGGTTAATACAGGCTCAGGTAAATTCCCGCTGACAGCGTATATGCAATGGCTAATACCAGTGCATGTACTTTTGTCGGAACATCCATTGTACCTAGCCTTTGGCTGCTGCTTGTCAACCAAAGGACCCCTAGTCAATATTGAATTCCTATTCCCCACAACCCTTAGGAAACATTCGAAGGCAGGTTCAAGTGGATGCGGTGACTGCAGGATGCTGAGAGGTGTGGAGAATGGGGTGGATCAGGGGTGAATTGTATTCCCTATCTGTTTGTGCAGTATTTACCTGTGCATCCCATGTCTCCACTGGAAGATGTAGACCATGAATGAGGGTGGATTGTATGGTCTGGTAGCGAACTTGTTCCCATACTGAAGTGATTTCAGATTGGTCCATATGGGCATATCGCAGGATAGGCTGTAAATCCGAGACCATTGGGCTTGCAGACATTCTTTTTCACAGGCTATGACCCAATGTATGAAGTGTTCCAATTACTCATTTGTAGCTGATCCAGGAGGGGATGTTGTAATATGATTTTATTTATGTTTTATTTGACCCAGAACAATTAGACATTTACAGGTTGCCGATGGAATTGATTTTCTGCCTCCGGTGGACTCCACTCAGGTTTTGAGGAATGGAACATTTGGTTGGACCAGTTGGGCACTTATTCAATGTTCCCCAGGCGCTCCATTTCCCGGTTTGCAAGAATTGATCTTTTCAATGATGCAGAGTACTTTGAACAATGGAGAGTATTGTGGACAAAGGTGTTCTGTAAGAATGATAACAATCTGAGGTGATGAATGTATTTGCAGGCAATCTTGCTAGACATTTTTTTTCCAAGTATCTAGATTGATTACAAGTTCTCTGCTGACGCCGCAGTAAAAATGGACGGTGTAGGAACGAAGACTCCTTTTCACAGTAAGAATTATTTTGCTCTTCTGAGGCGAAATGAAAGTTAAAGAAATATTGAGCTTTCTGTGTCAGGTTGAATGGGTCATCCCCATTAACATCTATAGCAAGTCTGCTGTGCTCTGGTTTCATCAATACCCTCTCTTTCTCTGTCATCTGTGAAATAATTTCCCAAATTAACTGTGCTTCAGTACCCTTCTGAACTGTTTGCATCTGGAAAATCATTGAATAACTCCACCTGGCATCAAGCTTCAGCCTGCAATATGATTACAATGTTTTCAGAAGACTGAGAATCACTGTGGAGAGCAAATCAAGCAGGAAATTGTGAAGCAGTAAATTAGGATAGATTCTTCCAAATCAACTTCTCGACCTCTTGTACTCAGATAACCAGGGGAATTTTTGCCCCGTATTTGTCACTCACAGACTTGACCCAATGAACAGATTGAGGTAGACAAAGGAGATGATTTTGGGTAGCACACAATTTGGCGACCTACCTGGTGACCCCCTTGGCCACCTCCTTGGCCACCTCCTTGGCCACTATTTGGCAACCTATGTGAGGACTGAGTGGTTCATTTTGGATCATGCAAATGACTTTCAATACTTTGAATTTATAGAAGCTAGTTACGACCTGTTTCTACTTTTGGGTGCTTCTGAAGGATAAAAGTGAAATACTCCAAAGTTTGACCCAGTTCATATAAACAACAAGAGGTCTCCTTGAAAAACATAGGTAATTCTGAGATATCCAGATCTTCGTCTAAGTCATCTAGCATATTGTACCACTCCAAAAACAAATTGCGGCCCAAATGGAGGCAGTTCTCAACCTCTCTGTATTTCCATACCCAATCTCCTTTATACCACTTCATCTTCTCCAAAATTTCAGTTAATTGTTCCGTTTCATGGTGAAGCTTCAATAGCCTTTGGTAAACAATATTTGTAGACAGCTGCAAACTTTGTGGAGTCCATAATGACACACCTCCCCAGCTTGGCTGAGGGATTTCCATATTAGGGGCAAACTGAAGTACCAATCTAGCTCTGCCTCCTCTGAGTGCCTGTTGCATGGTACAGATACTTTTGAAAAGGCGCCATACATCCAGATCATCAAAGGCTTTCAATTTGCAGGTGTACTGATCTAGGAATCAATGTAGTTTGTCAGAAAGAGATTCCCCGGAGAAGAGATGTGTGGATAATTGCAATCTGAGCTCAGGCTTCATGAGTGGGAACTGTGCTGCCGTACAGTTTATCCAGTCATCGATGTCATTCCGAAGGGTCAAAAACTCCTGGTACATGGATACCAAGGGTTTGACTGCCAAACGACTGCACGAGGAAGGCCCATTCTCAGAGCGTTTAGTGCGTTTTGAAGCCGCAGTGCATTTGTGGTAGTACTCCCTAGATTCTGCTTGACGCTCAAGTCGATGTCTAAATCCCAGGCAAGTAACAGGTAAGGACTGGATATTGGCAATGCATATCGTGAACTCACTTTGCATAGTATCTAGAATGCTTGGTTTCCTTTTTGGAAGAGCCTTTTTGCAGTGGATTTGTTGCGTTCTTTGGCATGAGTGGATGCAAGGCCCGGGCAATTTTGGTGACCGTTCAGGATAATGTAGGGTAAAACTGGGTTAGACTTCAGGAAATGAATCAGATGAAACAGGCCAATTTTTTTTTTTCTTTTTTTTTTCTTTTTCAATTCAGAGAGATATCTAGATCTCTCTTCCTAAAGCAGAAGCAACTGCTATTCAAATTCAGTTCTGAAGAGCTCATGTCATCTCCATCATATAATGCAACTTTTCTCTCTGACCAGCAAGAACAATCTACCATGCTGCTAGATGACTCAGTAACAGTAACAGTCTTACATTCTGAAATGCCCCCCCAGCTTACCATTAACCCCGGCAAAAATGAGAGGCAGACACTAGCGCATCTGTTCAATCTGCTCAGCAATGGAGATCTTATGAGGCTTCACCGAGTTTATCAGGGCATGCGAATTCTTGTCGACACATTTGTGACCCAGAAGCTGAATATCGAAACCAGCCTGATCGTATACTTTGGCACAGCTGCTTGAGCTCGCCAGTTTCGTGAACACCAGCAACATCTTGGCGCTGTGCTCTCGGGGGCATGGTCCTATCTCTTTCTCAGCGGTGCTTCCCACTTAGCTCCAAGTCTCTGTCCCCTGGATATTTATGTGGATCATTCTTCTGTCCCAGCGGTCGCCAACATCTTGTGCCCAATGGGCTTTCAATACTGTTCCACCTGATGGGAACTTGTCCACAATCATCGACTCAAATTCCAAGCAACTTTTGAAGAGAATAGAGGTCAAACTAATGGTACCTCAGAAGGATCATTTGTCTACTGTTTTACCAACAGAAATGTGCTGGCTCATGTATTTGGTGCAACCCATGGTATTCTGAATGCTATATTCGAACAAGAGTCCAGTAAGTTCCGATGGCTTTTAATGGACTGGAATACAAGCTCATGTTCTGTTTGAAGCAATGACCCATAATCTTGTTCCAGCAAGCGACACGTGGTCTGTCTCCCTGTCCTCAACCTTTGACAGGCTAGAACCCACACCCATATTCACACATAAGACATTTAATTTCATAACTGGGGGATATTGTGGCTCTCTTGGCCTGGATATCTCTCAATTTTCAAGCACTCCCAGAAAGGAATTCCTCCTTGGACCTCACCAGTTTGGGGACACATCAATGTGGAGGTATTGTTTGGCCCCACCTATATCAAACAATAAGGATGACTCAACAGCATTGCTCCTACTCCATGGCTGGTCCGTGATCTATGCGGCAGCTTGATTCCAAATCCTTTACCGAATTACTGACTGCAGCTTTCTTAATTGCGAGTACTGCATGCCCCGCTTCCTCAATATCATCATCGAGAGTTATAGGACTATTTCAGAGGAGTAGGTCTAATTGTTTACTTGACATTTGATCACACTAACAGGAGAGCTTTATGTTCAGATATAATGACGATTGGCTGGTAGACTTAGTTACAGCATGTTACCAGAGGAATAAAACTATTTTCACACAGTTATCCACTTGCAACAATAGATACCCTCTCTGCTTGTGTACTCTGTGGTAACAACTCAGTAGTTTAAAATTATCCTGTCGCGAGTATCGTAGCAAAATTATGGAAAATAGATATTATGATAAAATGAGAAGGAACAATTCAGATTGAGATATCATGAATAATGCTTCCTCACCCATAAAAAGATGAAGAAAAACTGGCCCTTTACCTCCACTTCTCCTAGCCATCTTCGATAGAAGATCTGTATCTGACAGTTAAATGCCAAGAGTACAGAACAAAAAAACCCGCCGCAACTTGGTTCCAAAAGGAGATCATCACCAATGATGTACATACAAAATGCAAAGGGAAATATGTTTATATGCCGAGGAGATTGCTTTCCCCCAGTCCCATTGGGTTCAGAGATCTACACGACTCCTTACCAAGCCTTTTGTAGACTGTAAGCCACTTCCCATCTATTATCTGACAGCGTATACATAAAATAAAATAATTTAGATAGCGAAAACTAGAACGAAACTCTGCCATTAATATTTCTGACTTCAATGCAGGGAGAGGCAAATTTGTACATAATTCTTCACAGCGTTTGACATTGATCTGTTTGGGCAATTCCATATGGGCGGCCAAGTGAATTGTAAAATGGACTGTAAAATGATCTTACGGTATGAATGAATGGGATAGAGTATTGCAGTTCCAATGCTAGCTTGCAAGAGTGGCTGCTTGTTTACTGAGATCTATAATAAGAAATTACCAAAAAAAGAACTTGCCATTGAAGTACAAAAGCATTGCGCGATCATAACTTTGTGCCATTATTTCCCGCAGCAGATAGATCCGCTATGGTCTGTACATTGTCTCACACTCCATTTCTCTGCCGTATGCAGAATACCTACTGTAATATCTTGCAGTTCCCACCACAGCTACTGGTAATCGAGTCAGCATTGAGCAAGAGATTGCTCAACTAGAATATCAAATTGATGAACAGACAAGAAAGTTGGGGACCGTGAGGCGCAACAACATCAAGCAGATCCAATGCAGTATCACTACCCGCCAGGAAAAGGTGGATATGCTTAAAAAACAGCTCGCTCAATCGGCAGGTGAACCTATCCCAACTAGAGAACAGCAGATAATCCAGACTAGTGAGTTGAGCCTCTCTTTTTCCTAAGGTCATCCATTTTGAACCTCTGACAACCTGCAACCATTTACAGCAAATACAGAGCTTTTCAATTGACCAGGTTGGTCTTCAGATCTATCTGATGTTGATGGTGCTTCAAACAGCTGTGTTACTCCCATCCATCTTCTTATTACTCATACCAGGAGGCGAAGAGAATAATTGCAATGACTTTGACCTCGTGCCATTGAATGCTTTTGGTATGCTGTCTTTTTGTGTTGCCTGATTAGAAGCTCTTACTATCACTACAAGCAGCACAGCACAATGAACTTGAGTTTAATGGTTCACTGTCCAAGATGGAGGCTTTTGTCAAGGGCATTCCCCAACCTGACAGTAAGAGGCAAGAGATATTGACTGTCTCTGAGGACTCAGATCCCCAATTGAGTATGCTGTCATTTCCTTCCTTGATTGATCAACAGCTCTTATATTTCCACAGTTATGCAGCACAAACAAACTGAGTTGGATCATTTAGTGAATAATAGGGACACTCTTGATGCGAATGGGTACAGCAGCCCTATGCTTGCAATATCTAGTAAAGCTCCACCAATTTCCTTCAAAAACCCTACCAGGGATTCCATTGGTCAATTGGAATCCATTGTGGCTCAATGAATCTTAATCCAGGTGCTACATCCTCAGACACTCCAGGCATGCATCCCAACGCTGCTTCCATCTTGGATTCTCCATCGGACTCTATCATAGGGGACCCCTCGTACCCATCACTCACTGGTACATGACCTTCAGCCCTCTCCACTTATGATATCAGAACTGCCAATGATCCTATGAACATCTCTGCTTTATCAGACTCAATTTCTGTTCAAGAAGTCCTTACGCCAGCTGTCTCACAGGCTGAGAATCTTCTATCAGATGAAACAAACAATGTTCTATCACCTCCTAAGCATTTGACCCAGCCTGAAGATATTCTCTTTGTAAATCCTTCCCCTGTCACAAATCCTTCCCTGGCTCCTCCACAGCCAGCAAATCTAGCTTTCGGGAATTTACCTTCTCCTCAGGAACCTCCAGCTCTCGCCTCTCCTGAACTTACGAATCTCCAATCCTCCCAGGATAATAATCACAAAAAAGATGAGATGACTAGTACTTCAAACTTATCATTCGATTTGCACACCTTGAACCGTGACTATCGCCATAATAAAATTGTCAAAATCCCTCCCGAGTCATCATCAAAAATTTGTGAGCTCACTTCTTTGCCTAAACCACCCAACAAACCCCTTTCCACATCTCTGTTAACGCTTCCACTCCCCACCGAAGAATCGCCGTTGAGAACTATCCTATCCGGGGGTCCCTTGACAGTTTGTAGCTGGTCAGAATTTCTGCTGCCACTGCCCGAGTCTCTCACCCCTCTATTCGAGAGCAACTCACATGTGTCAGATAAGCTTCGGGAGCTGCTGACCACAGCCGCACAGATGGGATTGAAGCTAGTTGACTTCAACGGGGATGCAGTGATGTCAGAAGACAAGTCTAGCGAAATGAACGAATCTACCGCTGAAATGAAAAAACAAGATGTGATTTCATTGGATTCATCAAACATTCCAGCTAAATGTAAACAAATTCCGTCAGTTCAAGTTGCAGGACCAAAGACTGAGCAGTCCAACCTTGGAGAATTTAAAGAGAGAGATTTTGCAGATCTGGGAGGTGACAACGAAGACAGTGCAACAGATGTCATAGAAAAAAAGAGGCGTATCAATAGAAAGAAGCAGGACAATGAACATGAATGTGAGTACATAACTTCAGTCGATGGTCAAAGCCTTTGCTTACCACATTGCACGCAAGATGAAAGATGCATAAGACTTGCCCAAGATAAGGATACAGCTAGTAAGTAGCTTGAATTCTATGTCTGTTTACTCCCTTACTGAAATGCGCATTGACAACAGCACAAGCCCGAGAGGAGATATCTGCTTTCTTGACCAGCGGAGAGAAGTTCTCTAGAGATATCAAATATCTTTTATGCACCGTCAACTTCTTCATCCCAGAGTGTGCTAGCCTATGCCCCAAATTGTCCTTGGAGATTCTCACAACAACTCATGGCAACATCCGATGTCTACAGCATGCTAATACCCATAACAGGAAGCAAAACAACTGGTCAGGAACACTGAGACCGTGGAATGTAACTGGAGTTCCCTATCAATTGAAGAAAGCAGGGGAACAATTAGAAGAGGGCACTTTACACTGTGGATGTCACTGGGAGAGGGCTGTACTTGAATTCTTCCTGTTTAAGACAGGAAAAATTGAGTCAAGAACACACAAAGACGAGCCAGGCTGGAGCAGGGAGGGCTGGCATATGCAGTATCTGCATCCCCGACTCTGTGAATTGGTGTTGGGCCAAGTGCAGGAGCTCACTACCTGGTGTTTAGATGACATTTGGACTAAGAAAAAAAATGCTGAGGGCTTTTATGTAGACCAACCAGAGAGCATTCAGCTGCAGTCTATGATTGATAGGCTTACAGCTCACCTCGTTGTTGTCAAAGAGAATGAGGATCGACAAGCTGCAGCTGATAAAGATGTGGAGGTATGGCTCTGTCAAATCAGCGATAGGGTCGAAGTGCGCAAGGCTAAGGGTTCTCAAGGATCATCTTCTAAGTAAGCTAGCATACATTCTATTCACCATCTCCATGGACGACACTCTACATATGTACTTGTACTTCCAGGCTACTGTAGTACTATATACCTTGTACATACCACTCCATAGACGTTGTGGATATGGCACGAACAGGCTGTGGGTCTAGTTCGCCGCTCTTGGGCACTTGACTTTTCATTATTTTCATCATTGTACAAATCTTTTAACTTGAATCCACTTGGCCTTCCTCTTTGTTAGGACTTTCTGAAGATAATCCTCAACCTCCATTCACTTTGACTGGACCCAGGGTGGGGTCTATATGAGATTCATTCCACTGTCAAGATTTCGACTTGGTTGGGCATTTAAATTATGGTATGAGCATTTTTTTTTGTTCCATGATCCTACTCTGACCTGTTATCTCTAGGATTTAGTGGTGGAGAAATCCTGTACTTTTCCCTTAACATTTGAGAATGTCCAGAAGGACCCCAGTATCTTAACTCGGTTTGCAGAACCAGGAATCGAAGGTATTCAAAATAACAAATAACTGGATCCACGCTGATGATTAGTAGCTGGATGTAGACCGTTCAACGGAAAGGTTGGCAACATCAGTCAAGGGGACGTCCTGACCTTTTCCCCAAATGCAAATTACCTTCTGACTCCTCCTCAACTTTGTCGCGTTCGTCTTTGGTGCGACTTTCATTTTGGGCTCAACGATCCTCTATATTTTCCTCAGCCATTTACTCTCGAGTCCGGTCATCTTGCTCTCATGCTCTGCCCCTCCAACAATCTGAAGGATGACTTTTATCCTGCCTGGCTTAACCCTCATCATGACCAGTTCTGTGTTTTAAATGCTTCGCTCAGGCTGGGGAAGTTGGAGACTGGGTTTTGCGCACCCCTTGTTGCGCTGTGTTTTCAAGTCTTGAAAGAAGTACCGCCGGATGTAAATGACCCTTGCCTCTCATCCCTGGAAACCAATCTGCAAAGGCTCATGCATTGTTTGGAGCTCCCTGCAAGCAAGGAAAAGATTTTTCTCTTAGTGTCTCAGGTCCAACATCTATTAATAGAGCTGAATGCGCGGTCACGATGGGTGGGGGATGAGTGGCAGAAGCGATTGAAAGAAGCAGCCGGTCATATTCATCAGCCCCTGGTGGACACCGTTGGAGTGTTTACTGAAAGTCTAAATGATTTGGATTTCCTTTTCTATGCTGGAATCCCGGTTTGGTATGTCTGTCTAGCAAAGAGTATGCCCTATGCTCACATCGATTCTCGCTCATCCTTACTCAGAGAGGATACTTCCCAGCAATTTGTGTGGCCTAACGGGTTTGTGGTTGACTGTACGGATTCTTCTCCTCGTCACAAAACTGTCTACGAGGGTCTCTCCAACAAGCCCAACTGTTTCCAGAAAATGGCTGCATATGTGGATTCACTGCTGAATGACCCTGTGATGCTATTCAGTGCACAGCCATTTTCCATGCTCTTGGTCAAACATCCTCGTTCTTCTAAAGGGCACCCTGACAATTTGAATGGGGAAATGTCCAGATTTTCACCCTGTAAGTAATTCTAATACATGATTATTTACAGGGCCGCTTACTGTTTATAGACAAAAAAAACAAGCCAAAAGTGTCTATTATGAGTAACACCTTCCTCATCCCAACCAGCATTTTCATGCCAACTCCTCTCACTAATTGGGAAAGTGCACTGCATTCGCTTTCAGAGCATAATCAAGCCCTGCGGTCACCTTCTGGAGTCAATTCCAGGTTTCGAGTGCCTCCTGTCTGGAATATTATCTCACCGGCAAAAAGTGAGACAGTGCGACTACTGTTCCATGGTTGGCTGCAGGTAAGGGACGTGATTCTTACCCAGCTTAATGGTTCATCACTGTCTCTCACTAGCAAGCAATGGCGATGTCTTCTGGAGGTTTGTGGCTGGAAATACAACGATGTGGATCCTTCGACCGCGACAGGTAAATGCCAAATGGAGATGCGCATTCTCCTGGACTGATTCTGTAACACTTCGCATTCAAACAGCGAGGACTTTTCAGTACGGCCTGTCTTTTGGGGTGGCTCTTCTCTTTCAGCGGCAACAGATTTTCTGACTGATATTGGTAGGGAAATTATCTGGGAGCTACAGGAGCTCGGTTTTCAGAACAACTTGATCACTCTTGACAAACACGTTGACGAAAGCAAGATGAGACCTGCCGAACGACGGGCTCTTCTCAATGGCTGTTGGGAAGGTATGGCTAGTTATGTTGACATTTGCATGGCCTCGAAGGGTTTGGGGGCACCACTTATGAAAGGACATTGGCCCTATCTTCGAGCATTACACCGTGTAATGCGAACCTGGAAAGGTGAACAACCCGAGCTACTCATGTTAGACCTGCCGACAGATGAAGAAGGGTCAGCCGATTTCGATGCCTTTTTGAGATGCCTAGAGTATGCCCTCGCACATTTTTACACTACTTCATTTTTGAACATGTTTGGTCGGGCGGCGTCTATTCCTTTTCAATTGTGATCAAACATTACTTAATGTTGTGCTATATTGTTCCTTTACCTCATCATTTGCCATAGTCAAGTAGTTACAGGTTTTGTACGATGTTTAATAAAGGGTGAATTATTTGTTGTAATACTTAATTTATTTTACCATTTGAATTCCAACCGAACAATCACCGCAGGTCATCATGCATATTGACTTATCAACTGACTCACAATGTTTCTGTTTGGTTGAATAGTGAAACCCTTGCAAGTAGGATATGGATGTAACGAGTGAGGAGCTGGGCCTCCACTCGGACTGGCCCGCTGTACGTATGAGCTGAAGGATCAACTCAGACATGCAGCAGTGGCGCACACTCTAGGCAGTGACCGAACACCTGGGAGTCGGGACCTGAGTGATTGTGTGGGGTTGAAAGGGCATATATATATATATCAAAGGGCTGAACTGCCGTACGCTTCAACATTTTGGTTCGCTGGTCATAGATGCTGATACCAAGTGTGTCACAGTGGAATTTTGTTGTGTTATAACATTTCTGTATGTGTACATTTATTCTGTGGAACATGCACGCAGTGACCGAGTAGCTGTACCACAGCATTACTATTCTGCAGACTCCAATGTCCAAACTCTACAGCTAGGTCATTGCAAATATCTTCAGTTCAGAGACATTCAGTGGAAGACTGGATCCTTATTTTATTACTACCCTTTGCCCTTAAAATATAAGGACAATGCCAGCTCTCTAGCGTAGGATATGCTTCAATGGAAGGGTTTGATCCTTGCGTTGTGGGTTATATATGCAGTGACACATACAACGGTGGGCCAATAGGCTTGGATTCAAGCTCGCAGACTTGTGTACATATTCATAATATGTAAGATTCAAATCTTTATCCTGTAGATTGAATATGTATTTACTGATTAGTGGGACCACTACATCTTTTTTCTGTAGGTTAAGTATGCGGTGACTGAACAGCGGATCCATGAGCCTGATCCATTGCATCTATATCTTGTAGGCTAGAAATATACTGGTGCTAGAATGCAGCGATCAGCAAAGAAGTAACATATACTGGATCATTCTGTGCTGTAAAATACACATGCAGTAATTAAGGCTGAACTACTGAATGTGCACTCTGTAGGCTAAGAGCCAGTTGGGATGTCGTGACTAAAATTTCAGAGGCTCGACCACTGCATCATTTCCTGTGGGACATACATGCAATAACAGAGAGTTGATCCACTGAACATATATTCCCCAAGCCGATATGGAGAGAGCTATATCGTAATAGTTAGTTCATTCTGACCTGTTGGACTTGTAGTATTAGTACATATTTGCCGTGATCAAAAACTGGGCCATCGAATATGTGTTCTGTAAGGTGGAAGCGGGGATAAGCAAGGTAGAAACTGGACTCCTTGGGAAGAATTCATAGGACATACGTCCATTTCACATGTGATGAACAAGAGTGCATGTACATTCATTCAGATATATTCTGTAGTAGCTTGAAATATAGCTGTGAGCTATGTTCGATAAATAGTAAATTTTGTCCTGTAGAGTATGTTTGCAGTGACTAAACACCTGGCCCATTACCTCTTTGTGCTGCAGAATGTGTGTGCAGTGACGTACCAGCCCAGCCATTGCATTCGTTCCCGGTGGAGTATAGATTCGGTAACCTGCCACTGAATTCTTTCCCAGTGTACTGAATTTCTTCCTTATGGAAGATAGATCCAGT
>KN834849.1:11084-22581 GCA_000827265.1 Collybiopsis luxurians FD-317 M1
AAGAAAGTGTTCATTGCACATAGAATTTGTAAAGGAATCAGTCAAGTGTCTAACTTCAACCTTTCACAAATTCTTTATGCAAAAAGCCATATCCTCTGAGGACAGAGGGCCAATTATCATTCCCCGCAAGATGTCAGGAGCCATTCCTGTTTCAAGAAATTACCGATAAATAATTAAATAATTATTAGAAATATTTTCAGAGTGCAAAAATCTCTAGAGAGCTCTCTGATAAGATAAGGTAGGAGATTCTGCTTACTCATTGAGCTCAGGTCATATTACAATGAGTCAGAATGACTCTAAATGAATTAACCTGACTCAAAATGAGTCATGGATACTATAAAAGGCTAATGAAGCTTTTGAAAATTTTAAGCGGAGTCAACTAGAGTCAATTGGAGTTGTTGTGAGTCAAATTGCTTAAATAGGAAGTAATATAATTTTTGTAATATAAATACTTGGGGATTTTGAGCCTTAAAAAAGAGGATCCTTTCCACCCCACTCTTTACCTACTACCAAATATAAAGTTTACCTTACACTTACTTTCTAAGAGCTTTGTGCAAGCTGTATCAGTGAATTCAGTTGTACTAGTTGGTTAGATTTAAGTTCTAAAGTCAAAGTCCAAGCCAAGTTATACCGTTTAAGCTAGCTAGACCCACCAAGAGGCTAGTAGTTTGAGCTACCGTTTTACACTGACAAGTTGTTATAGTCTAAGCAAGCTAGTCCCAGAGCGGTTAGTTGTTTCAGGCTCACATTTACCAGTTACTGAAAGTTATATATCAAAGAAAGTCCACCAAGTCAAGTTACCATTACCGAATACCAGTACCGACCAGTTTACAGTTTACCAGTACCGAATTACTCCCACTGATTACTTTAAAGGCCAAACGAACTCACAGTCCTAGTTAGTGCCTTGCATCTTTACGATACCGCATCTAACGCACCTGCCTAACTGAACCCAGGTAGTTAGTTTTTATTAAACACACCGATACCTGTCAATGGCTTCCTCTGTCTGTATGGATCTCCCTCCTTCAACTGTGTCGATGTATTGAGGGTCCGATATCTGATTCATGTTTACATACGCTGCCTCTACATCGTCCATCTGAATGAACCTCTGAGTCCATAACACAATATACAGCAGATAACTTGAATGATTTTCTTGCCTTGGTTGCATTTGGGCACGCATGGCTGGCATTCCTTCATCTTTTTTTTGGTAAGACTGTTCACCATTGAGCCCTGTAATGGTCCTCATATCTAGTCATTGCTGAGAATTACATGCAAGTAGTGACATCAAACGACACCACAAATGCCTCCGTTATATTGATTACATCGACTACCATGATATTGGGCCTAACATCGATGACCCTTTTCCTTATCATCGGCTTTGGAAAGGGCCTCTTGACTTTCGGCATACGACAGGATTTCCTATATTGGGGATACTTCGTGCATCTGTACAGGATTGCATCATTTATGTTCTCGATGTGGTATTTTATTCTGTGGATCATTGACTTGTTGGAGGGACGGATTGAAATTTTCAGGAGGAAGAGAGAATAATTTACTATGTTCGTAAATCAAGGTGGTTGTATGCGTGTTTTATTCTTTGCGAGAAGTGATCCAATGTCAGCTTTACTCCAATTTTGACTACTGGATGATGCTGGTCACTTCGCAGCCACTCTTCGCATGACCTTTTTCCTACAATTTTAATGTACTCTCCGTTTCTTTTGTGTATCTTTCCGCTCTCAAGGACTCTGCTTTTTGTGCGTCATTTGAATTAAAATTGAACGAACGCATCCCTGCGCTTATTTCCAGCCACATTCCCCAACGCTGTACGGCAAGTCTGTGGTCCTGCGGAAGAGAGAAGGAGGGCAACACCAAACCGTGGAGACTTCTTCTCTGTGACTTGTAACTAGGTGGTGAATACTTCGAATCTCAATACCTACCATGACAGTCCAAGATCCTCTAGATAAACCGACCAATATGTGTCGATTTCCAAGCACCGTCGTGACTTCGTCGCTGATATTTGAACCCTCTGCTCGCAAACCTAAGCCCCATTTGTCTAATGGTTATGACGTCAGACTTCTACCGATCTTTTAACGAATCTGGAGGTTGCGGGTTCGAGTCCCGCATGGGGTTAATTGTAATCTTGTTTTTGTTCCGCTTGCAAGATATTTTGCAGGAAGTTGGTCAGTAACTGTACCTCAGGAAGTGCCCCATATGTGGAAGTTCCGTCGGTTGGATGGAACATCGGAAAGGGGTTAAAAGTCATGATCGGTGAACGATTGGTTTGTCTTTCTCCCTCCAGTCTGCACGTCTCTACTTATGTGTTTCAAATTTGTTTTCCTTTTCTGCAGAGTTCATCCTTGCCGACGGTTGTGTAAGATACCGATATGATGCTATCATGCCCTTCTGGGGGATTGTAGTACTCGCCAAACGCTTACGAAATATTATACAGGCATATAATTCGAGGCCGGATACGATGGTATACGAAACCTACGTATCCTGTCAGCGGATCCAAAGGACAAAGCAGAAAATTATGCTAATGGCATGGTAGACCATGTTTCTTGGATCCTCGAAAGCAGTGGCCCAGTAGATCCATCATTCCGACCAGCAAGAAAGAGGCGCTAGTAAAGAGCTGCTAGCTTAATAGATTCCCTAGATTCATATTGAGACCTTGCAGTCTCTGTATCTGTCTCATTAACCTCAGAATTTGGAGTCTCCGCCGCATTTTGTTGCATCTTTTCCGTGGTCTTCTGTGGACAAAGAACATAATGATCAGTAAACTGATGTAAATGTACTTATCTCTTCCAGTGACTCGGAGGTCATCTCGGAAATGGCATTTCCGTGGCCCTTTGAATCCGGGGCGTCCAACTGATGAAGACGAGAGGTACATGTATCAGCACCTGAGGATAGAACGCGTAGAGTAGTTCCATGGAGAGATAGAACAGTTTTGCGCAGTATTACGATTAGCCGATTAGGAGCCCTCGAATGGAATGGAAAAACCTCGGACTTTAGAGACGGGTGTAGTATTATTAATAGTCTAATCACGAAAACCAGGACTATTTCAGTACGCAATACTACGAGGGTGACGGTCGGTTTCTAGCTTGTTATGATCCTTTCAGCAAACAGGGAGCTGCAAGGGCAAAGTCTTCCGTGTCCAGTGTATCTCAAAGCCACCAGATTGAAAGGGACGGAGGACTCACAATGGTCTACTCTTTCGGAGCGCCTGAGAGTTTGGCTCTAACACGCAGGCAAGGTAGTGGATTCTAATAAATTTCTAATAAATTTGAAATGCGCAAGCGGGCAGGGCAATTTCGTATTCTAGACGGTAATTGCATCCACAATGTAGGATAGTGCCAATATTGCCCATGGGCTGGGGATGCATTTATTGTAGTGTAAAGAGCTGAAGTACGATAAAGTTTGGATCAGAATTAAGGAAAGATCCTTTACCATGTTCGCGGGAGTGTAATTCTTGCCTGCAAGTTTTGCGAGTCCCCCATAAAAATACGATGAATTCATACTAGTACTGTGGGTTATTTCCCTTCAAGTTGCTTATTGAGACAGGCATGCGAGAAACTATGTGGCTTGTGTGACTGAGTCAGGCGTCGATCGGGCTCGTTTAAACTTCATGAAGAGATGGCTTTTCGGGAAGTCCTTGGGCGAATTCGGGGCTCTAAGGGGCTGGGCTCATTGAGCCAACAACCAGAAAAACTTTACAGGAAATCATCGTGATATGAAACTTGGGATGGGAACAAAAATAAGCTCCAAGTGGTCAAGATCAAGCTCTCAAGTCTCACTTACAGGGTATCCCAACCAAGTGGTAAGCTGTGATAACCCCAAGGGGGAGTAATTATACTTTGAATCGTACGCGGTCATCGGATACCAAAGGCGCACTGTATACCCTGATACACGGTCCGTGTATGTAGTTAGCCGTAGGTAGAACCGAAAGCTAAGAATTCCTGTAAGCACATGAAGGGTCCCAAGCTCGAGGCACAGCTTGCCGGCCTCCCCAGCTTCTTCAGGTCTTTGGGATTCTTGAGCCCCCCTTGATGTCTCTGCTCTCTACGTTTACGAAAGACCCCTGAGCAGTTACGGCACTCACACAGCTGATGCGGATTCCTAGATTGCCCAGTACCGAAAGCTAATGTAGGCGGGAGTTGGACACAGGTGCGGCTATTGCAGGATAATTCACGTCGGATGAACTGCAAAGCGGCACGAGGTATCTGAAGGATGAGTGAAGTTTACCGGATGGAAACAGGTGCGACAGCGCATTCAAACATTGAGCGTATCTGAGCGGAGGCATGAGATAGTTGCTGCTACGAGCACATGGTGAGCGCGTTGAAGAGAGTACCGAACGTCGAGGAAGAGTAAAGTTTTGGTTAAAAAGAGATGAGCAAAAGGTACAGTAGTATGGTGGTATGCCCGGATCGATTCGGACTCTGGGTTGGACCAGCGAGAATGACACCCTTATGAGACATATAAGTGAAGTTCAAGTGAGGCTCTGAGTAGTTTCGGGAGATGAACCGAGAGTCAAAAGAAAGGTTTATGGTGCTTCCGAGCTTGCTGAATACAAGATACGCGGTTGGGAACTTTAAATAAACTCTTGCTCACCGACGAAATCTCCCTTAAGAACACTTTTTGTGGTCAACTGCTCGGTCTCATAATATTCGGCCAAGTCGCGTATCCGGGTCTTGTGTAGTTTGTCGCAGAAGAAGAAAGAGTCGACGACCGTACGTAACTTGGCGACCAGGTGATCGATGAGCAAGACTCTGTCTTTCGCGCCGTCACCGGCGTCACCACCAAAAACACCCGCTATTTGCTCAAAGTGCTATACGCGGATATTAATCTTCATTCAGCTCATCAAGTTATTCTTGTTTGGAACGCTTTGCAAAGCTCCAGATACAAGGCAAAGGAAACAAGGTTAATCATGGTCCGACTGTTATACGGAGTTCGCTCTCACATTCCCGTTACTCACGAAGAATCTCAATTTGACCTTGGTACTGCTGTGACACTGACCGAACAGTCGGTGATACGGAGATTACCTCGAAATGAACGCGTTAGGAAAGGATCCGAGCTGAACGACACGGTGATTCAATTGCGAATGGCCATTTGAGGGGAAGATCACGACCGCCATAGTCACGAAAGAAGACGCGGCAGGCACGTATACTCAAACGTCGCGTTGATTCTGGCTGTATATTACACAGTGGCCAGTTTTTCGGTATCGGATCGTCCCTTGCTTGGCCAGCCACTTTCAACTCCGCTGCAATGCATCACAGCTATACGTTGTTTCGATCCTGTGTTGTCGGAATCTGATTTAAACGAGTTAGAGTCTGAATATCACTCTCCGCAAGCAAGTTTCCGTGTCAACGATTCAAAGGTTATATGTTTCATTTTACCCGCGGACGCATATCGGAGGAGCGATGGGACACTTTTGTAAGGAGGAGCATCGACCGAAAAGGTATGTTTTTTGGGACATGCGATTGTTAACCCAAATGAAGCTAGGTTGATGTTCCGAAAAACAGTCATTGTCGCCGGTCGGAAGTGCTGTGGCGTTATCGTTCTCGAAAATGGACGTTTTGAATGTACCGATAATTTAGTTACAATTACAGTTACAGTTACCGAATGGAGGATGCCAGTGGCAAGATGAGCCATAACTTTGAGTGTTCCTTGCGCGGGAGAATTCAAAGTTAAAAT
This sequence comes from Collybiopsis luxurians FD-317 M1, assembly GCA_000827265.1. Taxonomy (NCBI): domain Eukaryota; kingdom Fungi; phylum Basidiomycota; class Agaricomycetes; order Agaricales; family Omphalotaceae; genus Collybiopsis; species Collybiopsis luxurians. The sequence goes on from KN834849.1 coordinate 16,767, forward strand.
TTAAAGGCAAAGTAGTCGATGGAGATGATACAAAACTAGATGTCACGACGGGATCGGCTTAAAATTTCTAAATTTGGAATTAGATGCGGCTTTGGGATAATTGAAACCCAGCTGTTTCTTGCTTTCTTACTCCCATCTGCCTTCACAAACAGCGTCGTTGAACGGCCTGTACGCCCACAAATCCTACCAATATGGGTTTGGAAACTCTCTGTGGTACGTCTCATACACCTTGCTATCATCCATAACTAACTCGTTTTTTCAGATGAAATTCTCCAATTAATTTTCTCCTCATTGCACGACCCAACACCCTTTACTCTTCTCTCTAAACGCCTTTACGACTTTTCTCAAGACCCTTACGCGCGAGCACAGTACTTCTTGAATCGATATGGACGCGCCCAGGCTATCTATGAGGCTCTCGGGAAAGGAAAGGTCGTCAATGAAAAGGTCCTCGATGTATGTTTTCTCGCCCTTGACATGTTAGGCGCGTATCAATTCAGATTTTTTATGTAGATCCTCATTAGTAGTGGCGCCCACATTTCTCGTTACCTCATCCAAATCGCCATGCACCACTATTTCCACACTCAAGCCCATCCTTTTGTCAAGACTAGATGGGTCCGGAACGTCAAGTTTGAGGTTTTCGTCCATTTCTTGCAACGGGGCGCGGAGATCTATGGCGACATCCCGAGGGAAAAGGTACCGATTTGCATCGGTCTTTTTTTGAATTCGACTGACTATTTGCAGGGCAAGGACGACGGATCCTTGTTCAATTCATTCGTGCGAGAACGCTCATTTCCTGCTTCCATGAGGACGACCAGTTGGGAAACGATCAAGGATATACTAGAGAAATACAACGTGTGTAGCTCCTCTTTCCTTCATTCATTTCATCGCTTAACTCTGCCTTGACATGCAGTTTTTCCCATTTAGCTTAAAGGTATGTACCCCATATCGCGCCTATGCATAAATGACCGACCATAGTATGCTCTAGGATCCTGTCCTTGCTCAATTTCCCCTCGTTCTTGCAATCGAGCCTCGTTTGCTGCCATTTGCAGTTGCAAATGGATTCTACATGGATGAGAAGGTCCATGACATATCTAAATGACATCGTTCTCATATGCTGACTCTTTGCTTAGTACCGCGACTTTGTCTTTCGCAAGATGTTTGAAAACTCGTCAACGTCCGACCGCACCGCAGATGTCATTGTCCAGAACGTGCGAGAGCTTTGCAGGCTCGACCCTCAGTATGTGTCTTCGTCTCTTTTGAGTATCGTACTGATTGTGTTACTCATCTTTTCCCATTCATCCCATTGTATGCTTCCCCCGAAATCATCGTTAAACCCACAGGATGTTTCTAAGTCGCACTGTCGCCGCCGAAATCTGTATGGAGTCTCAAAATAACGAATCCGGTTATAGCGCCCTTAAAACCTTGGCCAAGTCTGGGGACCTTCTGTTTGATTTGGGGTGAGTACCTTGGCACCTTCTTTGTCCCGGCTTGTTTTTTTTCGGGGGTACACAGTATCCTCTTTGTTCATTCTATAGTCATGTCCTCTTTATCCTCTAGAGGATCGCTATTCTCGTTATATGCACTCTAACTATATTCTCTTCGGGATCGGGCCGATTTTCCGAGCCTGGCGGTGCACTGCTTGTTCCCCTGCTTTACACTTGATCTGCTTGCTTCTTTCTGCCTTACTTACCTTCCTGACTTCGTTTCTTCGTAGAACCCTCGTCCAAGATCTAATCAAGGTTTGTGTTGATTCGCAATCTTCTTTTCGATTCACCCCGAATCTAAATCTATTTAGCTCTTTATGAAAAGCCGCTCGCTTACCCAAACTAACACCCAAGCAAATCTTCGACGTCTGTTCGCAGATTTCCCTCGCTGTGGTTCCGACCCGAATGTACGATTGGTTATGATTTTGACGGCATTTTTGCCTGCTGCTGCTGGTGGGACGGCTGGATCTGGTAATGGTTCGGTGAGTGGCTCTAGTGGTTCGCATTCGCACCTTTATTCAGTTTTTCTTTGTTTCAAGTCAACTGCGAACCTGCCGTCCCTGAAGGAAAGGCTTGAAGCGCTCAAGCTTGAGCCTTCGTTCTCATTAGACGATATGATGAATTTGTTCATTCATCCCCTTATGGAGAAGTATCAGGTTGTGTTTGAATATATGAAGAAAGAGTTGATGATCGAAAGGGGTGGGGATAAGGGCGAGGCGACGGGCACTAGGCGGAAAGGCATGAATAAGGCAGAGATCAAGTCGGTAGTGGAGAAGATTGCTATGAGATTGTTGGAGATTGATTGCAAGGTTTGTTCTTTCGATTCACGTCTACCCCATTTGTATCTCATCACATACACGTGTTCATAGGGCAAACTTCTCAGGCTCCTCCATGAGAATCAAGACCTGCACGAAAGCGTCCGTGAAGTGATTGTTCGTACTGTCCTTGATAAATATGGAGAAGAAGTCAAGTTTGAGAATGTCCCCGATCTATCCTCTTCATCATTGTCGTCCCTTCATACCCAAGGCGGATCTGGCAATGAAACGGGGCCTTCTACTACCTTCCAAGCCAGCTTGTGCAAAGATCGAACCCTCTATGTTAAACCGACCGACGAGGCATACTTTTGGACTAGGGACACTGTGAATCCGATTTCCCAGGAGTCGACAACTCAGGCTTCCAATTCGGTGGGAGGTGATGCAGAGGAGCAGACGGCGATGGAACCAGAAAATGACGTATCGGAAGGGAGGGAACCTGAAGTCGAACCCGACTTGGTGCGTTTTAATAGCATTTCGAGTTAATTATAGTTAACTGATCTAAGTCTATACAGGGCGTCATTGGACAGAATTCATTAACGACTATGATTCATCAAGAAGAGCTATTTCCAGTCAGATCTCGCCGCAGAACGTACAATCCAATGTTTCTGAATCACGATCATTTGAGTTATTTCCCTACTGGTCGGTATTCAATTATAGGCTCGCGTTGCTGCTTTATTACACGACAACTGACGCGTGGATTGATCTCTTTCAGATTGTCTTTCAGTTGCGCAATGGATCAAGAGCGAGTTTGGGTCCATGAGCAGTGTGACCGCGGTTTACCTGAAGCATGCTATTTTGAATGATTCCACCTCTGTGAGTGATAGTCTCTCTTGTACTCAACCTTTTCGCATGTAGCTAATGAGCGTGCTTCCCCCGTAGGTTCTCCGATCCTATCTGCAATCGCCGTATACAAGCGGTTCCCCTGTTCCCATTACCTTGAATCATTTCGAACTTCTCGCTCGTGTAGGAAAAGGCGCGGTACGTACGATTCATTACTTCAGACAAGTCCGCGGATTTATCGGGTCTTCTCGCTGCACACAGAGTAGCGCACTCTTTGAAGCTATACAAAAAGGCGCTGTATTTTACCGCAGAGAGGAAGACTATATCGATCCTGAACAGGATAGAATGGCCATGCGAAGCAGCAAGTGGAAATCTGACAAATCGAGAGCAGACAGTGGCAGTTTTTCGAATCCTCAAGTCGAAGTGGTTATCCAGCGTTCGTTAGCTACGGACTTCGGCGTTGCATCTTCCGGCTCTTCATCTTCCTCGGGAATTGGAAGAAAACGCCCTCGTCGAAGTGCAGCAGCCGCAGTCGCCAACCGCTCATACGTTGTTCCTGATTCGGACGACGAAGATACAGAGGCTCAGGATGCAATGGTTATTGACCAGCCAGAAGAGAAGGTTATTCCCAAGAAGATTGATCATCTTCATTTATGGGTTCAGCATTTGGGAGATTTGCAGAAGAGCGAACAGGCCAAGGTGGGTTTCTTTCTGTATCCTTAGCGTGTTGTACTGGCTAAAGTGAAGCTTACCGTAGTTCCGAGAAAGGAAAAGGCGAGCAGCAGCTGAAGCCTCAAGTGTCATCGTAGAGAAGGTGCGAGCATGTCTGATTAGAGTCCGATCTCCAGTGTCTAAAAAGATCTTTTTCTCCCCTCAGACTGAATTTCTGAAGTCGTTATCCTCTGGCCTTCGTCTGCTGCGAAAGCACGTAGAGGAGAAACGCCAGACTTGCGAAGCGCTAATTGGGCCTGCAAGTGATGATGATGACGAGGAATATGTGTACCATCCCCCCCGAGCCAAGAAGAGAAAAGTTCAGCCTCGAAAGGGTAGTCCACTGACTACCCTACAGGACTAAGCCTCGACGTTTGCATGTTGATCATTCCCTCCCTCCCTCCGATACGGAACGCATCCCCATATCGCATTACTGCATAAGTCTTATCATTATTCTGTACTTTTTAGGCATTAAGCTTAAGCCCAGGCTCTCACACCTTTCTTTCGTCTTTTTTCGATTACTGGTACTTATGTGACTTTCCACAGTGATTATGAATATCATCGAGTAGCATTCAGCATTCGCACTCTCATGACTTTTCGCTTTTTTACTTCGTTTTCCGTGTACAACATATAATACCTCCTTACTTACTGGACACTTAATAATTCGTCGTTGTAAAAATTCTCCACTATCATAATCGAATAATAATGGACTTCGATGTTGCAAGGCAGCTCGATACAGCCTGATACAGCTCGATAACAATAGCTTTGACCGAGTGGCAGTGCGTGAGAATTCCCGTTGCGAGGCCACCTTTTTTTTGTGACTCTTCGTTTCATTTCCTGCTTTTTTCTTCATGCATGATCGTGTAACTTGTTTGAGAAGGACTGTCGACAATAAAGTGTTGCAATAGTCGTCCTCAGTCTATTGGAGATTCCGAATGGTCGTCGTGCTGCGGCGGTTCACTCTAGAAGTTACTCCAGCTTTATTTCCAACAACCCTGTCCTTAGTGAATGTGTCAATCCAGAACTTGGTGTGTACATGCTTCTTCCATGTCGTCAGTTGGAGTCGCCGCAGCTTTTGGCTCTACATCACGCGAGAAAAAGCAAAGGAGGAGTACTGTGCCGGTACACGCTTGGACGCTTCCCTGAATAGCGTTTACAGAATCCGCAGTCTGTGTGGTGTCATGAGTGTCTATTCGTGGAACAAAGAGTGGTTTAACCTTGCGCGAAAATATTTCGTATGTGTGTAATTCTGTGAATTCACAGAGTGCTTTCACTTTTTCCCGACTCCACTCTCCGCATTCGAACGGACATCGCTGCTGCGCTACCGCCAAATTGGCGGCCCAATGTTTCCTGAGGGTATTTCCAGCAGCAGCGACCGGGCGCATCCGCATCCTTGTAGTTCCGCCTCTTACGTTGTCTAGGCGGCGTAGCACGAAGCTCCACAGAACTACTGGCGCGTTTATCCATCCGACTGCACAGCAGCGTTAAGGGTATCTTGTCGAGGTATAAAAGGGCTTTGCAGAGCTCTGAAATCCTCAGCAAATTCTTCAATCCTCGAGTTCTCAGCTTACAACAAAGACACATTCTCTTAACATGAAGTTCATCTCTACTACTTTCATCGCCCTCGCCCTCGCTGTTGTGGCCGTTAACGCGGTATGTTCTTCTCTCAACTTTCGAATGTGTTGACGAAACTGACAAATGAAAAATGTAGGCACCTGTAGACGGGAACCATCCTCCTGTGGATTCTACCACTAGTCTTTTTGGAGCTTCTCCCGCCAACAGCCCGGCCCCTCTTCCTCATCATGCTCGGGACGAGAAACCAGCTCCTCCGCCTGCTGGAAGCCCGGTCCCTCCTCCCCTTCAGCGCCGTGAGGAGAAGCCTGCTCCCCCACCTACTGGAAGCCCGGTTCCTCCCCCTCCTCACCGCCGCGATGAGAAGCCGCCTGCTCCTCCTGCTGGAAGCCCGGTCCCTCCTCCCCCTCAGCGCCGTGAGGAGAAGCCTGCTCCCCCACCTACTGGAAGTCC